>WWET01005015.1:22088-34750 GCA_011038615.1 Limnodynastes dumerilii
AGCGACTCTTTTCTCATTTAAATATTCCTCCACAGGCGCAGCCCGATCGGATGCGGACACAGTCTGTGCGCACTCCCGATCTGGGCATGCGCAGTGGCCATTTTCTCTGCGCTTCCGACTGAAAAATAGACGGAAGCGCAGTTCTGAATCAGGTCCCAAGTATCCCAAGTTAAAGTAACATATACATAGACTGCTGAATACTAATTATACCAAAGTAAAGTAATATATACATAGACTGCTGAATACTAATTATCCCAAGGTAAAGTAATATATACATAGACTGCTGAATACTAATTATCCCAAGGTAAAGTAACATATACATAGACTGCTGAATACTAATTATCCCAAGGTAATATAATATATACATAGACTGCTGAATACTAATTATACCAAGGTAAAGTAACATATACATAGACTGCTGAATATTAATTATCCCAAGGTAATGTAATATATACATACACCGCTAAATATTAATTATCCCAATGTAATATAATATATACATAGACCGCTGAATTCTATTCACTCCAAGTTAAAGTAATATATACATACACCGCTGAATACTATTCAATCCAAGGTAAAATAATATATACATAGACCACTAAATGCTATTCATCCCAAGGTACTGTTATATATACATAGAGGACTGAATCCTTTTCACTCAAAGGTATTATAATATATACATAGACCACTGAATGCTATTCATCCCAAGGTAATATAATATATACATATTACGTTAAATATTAAATATCCCAAGGTAATATTATATATAGATAAACCACTGAATGTTATTCACCCAAGTTAATGTAATATATACATAGACCGCTGAATACTATTCTTCCCAAGGTACAGTAATATATACATAGACCACTAAATGTTATTCATCCCAAAGTAAAGTTATATATACATAGACAGCTGAATGCTATTCACCCCAATGTAATGTAATATATACATAGACCACTGAATACTATTCACCCCAAGGTAATGTAATATATACCTAGACTGCTGAATGTTATTCACTCCAAGGTAATGTAATATATACATAGACCACTGAATGTTATTCACCTCAAGGTAACGTAATATATACATAGACCACTGAATGCTATTCATCCCAAGGTAATGTAATATATACATAGACCACTGAATACTATTCACTCCAATGAAATGTAATATATACATAGACCACTGAATGTTCTTCACCCCAATGTAATGTAATATATACATAAACCACTGAATGCTATTCACCCCAAGGTATAGTAATATATACATAGACCACTGAATGCTATTCACCCCTATGTAATGTAATATATACATATACCACTGAACTCTATTCATCCCAAGTTAATATAATATATACATAGACCACTGAATGTTCTTCACCCCAAGGTATAGTAATATATAGATAGACCACTGACTGCTATTCACCCCAAGGTAATATAATAAATACATAGACCACTGACTGCTATTCACCCCAATGTAATGTAATATATACATAGACCCCTAAATACTATTCACCCCAATGTAATGTAATATATACATAGACCACTGAATGCTATTCACCCCAATATAATGTAATATATACATAGACCACTGAATGTTATTCACCCCAAGGTAATGTAATATATAAATAGACCACTGACTGCTATTCACCCCAATGTAATGTAATATATACATAGACCACTGAATGTTATTCATCCCAAGATATAGTAATATATACATAGACCACTGAATGTTATTCATCCCAAGATATAGTAATATATACAAGGATGCATCAAATTTTTTCTCCTCTTCCTACTTTACTACCTGTGTTCTTGATCCTACACCCTCACAAGTCAGTTGATATCTATCTTCTGAGTTTATTCCAACCTTGGGCCAGATTTACTAAGCTGTGGGTTTGGAAAAGAGGAGATGTTACCCATAGCAACCAATCAGGATCTAGCTGACATTCTCTAGTATGCATTAGGAAAATGAGAGCTAGAAACTGGTTACTATGGGCAACATCTCCACTTTTCCAAAGCCGCATTTTAGTAATTCTGGACCCTTATCTATAATCTGTAATCTTTCTCTTAAAACCGGTATCTTCCCAACTTTATTCAAGCATGCACTGATTACTCCAATTCTGAAAAAACTAAACTCTGACCCAAACTCTGCCAAACACAATGGATTTCCCCTGTCCAGATTTCCTGATCTCTTCTTGTGTAATTCTGAGAACACAAAACTCTCACCCAAACTCTCCCTCAAATTATCGTTTCATTTGCCTGCTCCCATGCCCCTCAAAGCTGCTTGAAACACTTGCCTATACTCCCTCACTCATTTCTTTTCCTTACACTATCTTCTAGATCCTCTTCAGTCAGCCTTTCATTCTCAACATTCCACCGAGACAGCATTGACCAAGGTGGTTAATGATTTAGGGCCGTATGTATAACATATACATCCGGAGTTTTGCGGTTTTTATTTTGCAGTAAATTTTTAATTAGTTCTTTAGGACCGCATATACGCAATCTATGTAATGAAAACATACATAGATTATGATAAAAATTTACTGCGTACTGCCCTTAATCACTGCTAAATCTAAAGGTCACTACTCCCATTTAATTCTCCTGGATCTTTCTGCTGCTTTTGACACTGGTGACCTCTCTCTTCTCATAAAAATATTACAATCACTAGGTATTCAGGACACTGTCCTTTCCTGGTTCACATCCTACCTCTGTAATCGCTCTTTCAGTGTTCGCTTTTCTGGATTAACCTGCCCTTCCACTATATAATGGGGTACCTCAAGGCTCAGTATTGCAGCAATTACTCTTTTCTCTCTATATCTCTTCAATTGGACAACTCAAAAAGTCATTTGGTTTTCAATATAATCTCAATGTAGATGATACACAAATCTACCTATGCACCCCTGATCTATCACCAACCATGCTGGCTCCCGTAACTGTATGTCCTCCCACCATCTCACACTCAATCTTTCAAAAACATAGATATTAATATGTCCTCCTACCAACATAAGCTACCCACCCGGTCTCTTTATTTCTGCCCACCCGGTCTATATTTCATCCTACCTAGTCTCTCTATTGCTGTTGACAACACTGAAATATTCCCTACGCTTCAAGCTCACTGCCTGAGTTTTACATAGAAACATAGAAAGTGACGGCAGATAAGAGCCACATGGCCCATCTAGTCTGCCCATTTGTTTATTCAAAACTATACTGACCCTAGACCCTATTTACCCTTAATTTGGTTTACAATTTAGGATACCCTTATATTTATCCCAAGCATGTTTAAATTGTTCTACTGTATTGGCCTCAACCACCTCAGATGGGAGAATATTCCACTTATCTATCACCCTTTCAGTGAAGTAATTTTTCCGCACATTTCCTTTGAATCTACCACCCTCCAGTTTATATTCATGCCCTCGTGTTCTATTACACCTTTTCTTTTGAAAAATGGTAACCTCTAGCTGGTCACAACCCTTGATGTATTTGAAAGCTGCTATCATGTCCCCCCTCTCCCTTCTCTGCTCCAAGCTATACATGTTTAGTTCCTCTAGCCTTTCTTGGTATAATTTGTTACAATGGCCACAGACCATTTTAGTTGCTCTTCTTTGCACAGTCTCTAATGTATTTATGTCTTTCTGGAGATATGGCCTCCAGAACTGAAAACAGTATTCTAGGTGAGGGCGCACCAATGATTTATAAAGGGGCATCACTACTTCTCTCTTTCTGCTACTAATTCCTCTCCCTATGTTTTACACTTGACTTGGAACTATCCTTTGTGCCCCACATACAATATGTTTCTAAATCCTGTTATATACACCTAAAACACATTTTCAGTATATGAAAATATACAAATTATCTCTCTCATTGATTACTGCAATGCTCTATACTTTAACTTACTGTACTTCTATAATTTCCACCTTTATACATTAATATACTGCTTAATGTTATGTTTTTAAAGTTTTACGTATGTCTATATATTATACTTTTATATTTTAATGTATTAATGTGTTTTATATTATGTTTTTATACCTTCATTTATTGCTATTTATTATGTATTTAAACTTTAATATATGGCTATATATTATGTTTTTATACTTTTATATATTGCTATATACCATGTTTTGTTTCTATATATTATATTATGTTTCATACCTTAATGTATTGCTTTATATAAAGTTTTTAAACTTTTAATTGTTTCAATATATTATGTTTTTATTCTCTAATGTATTGCTATATATAATGTTTTATAATTTAATATACTGGTATATACAGTATTATGGTTTTATATTTTAATGTACTGCTTTATACTAAGTTTTTATAATTTAATGTATTTCGGTATACTCTTTTTATAGCTTAAATTATTGCTGAATATTATGCTCTTGTACTTTAGTGTACTGTTATATGTTGTAATATCATGTATTGACATACAGTTATATATTACATATCAATAAAAAGTTTACACACTATGAACCTGTAAGATCACCATGTAGCTATGTAGAGTTCAAAATAGCGGTTCAAGTATCGATCTTACATGGTGAACACTACTTGAATCGCTATTTTGAATACTACATAGTTACATGGTGATCTTACAAGTTCATAGCGCTATATTACATAGTGTGTAAACTTTTAATTTTTATCTTATTGTACCATAGAAACCAAGGGATTTCTATTTTCTAGCACACAAGTAAACAGCGGCTTTACCCTAACTGTGCCACACACATCTATATTACAGATTTATATTTTAATGGGATGCTATATATCACAGATTTATACTTTAATTTACTGTTATATATTATAGTTTTATACTTTTGCATACTGCTATATATTGCAGTTTTATAATTTGACATAATTCTTGATATTATTTTTTTTTTTAGATTTTTATGCACAGTTGTGTTTTACACAACTATCCTGCAATAAAATACACCTTAATACTTTAAGTACTATAATATATTATATTTCTTAAACTTTTATGTATATCTATATTTTATGTTTTTATACAGTAATTTATTATTGCATTTTATGTTTTTATACTTTAATTCATTGCTATTTATTATGTTTAATTATAAATGATTTATTGCTATATATTATGTTTTTATACTTTAATGTGCTGGAATACATAATGGTTTTATATTTACTGTATAGCTATATATTATGATTTTATTTTTTAATTTACTGCTTTATATTATGTTTTTGTACTTTACTGTTTTTCTACATAATATGTTTTTATACCTAAAATTATTATGATATATTATATTATATTATATTTTTATACTTTAATGTACTGGTATATATTGTCATGTTATGTTTTGACATACTGTTATATATTATAGCATTATATTTTAATGTGCTATAGTTTTATACTTTGATGTTCTGTAATATATTTTTTTTATAATATGGGGATCTGCTATATTTTATGTTCTTATTTTTTTATTTACTACTATACAGTATATTATGTTTTTGTACTTTGACATACTACATATAACAGTTTTATACTTTAATGTGCTGCTATATAGTATGACTTCATACTTTAGTTTACTGCTATTTATTGTGGTTTACTTTGAAGTACTGCTATATATTGTGATTTTATAATCTGACATACTGCTAGATATTATTTTTTAAGTTTTTATGTACCATTATATATTGCAGTTTTATACTTAATGATACTGCTATATATTATGTTTGTTATCTTTATGTTATCTCATGTATTTGTCTATATTATAGATTTATGCTTGAAGTCACTGCTATATATTGCAGCTTTATACTATGGGGCACTGCTACATATTATGTTTTAATTCTTTAATGTACTGCTATAAATTGTTTTATGTTTTAATGTACTGATAAGATATACAGCAACACATTAAACTATAAAAAGTTATATGTGTTGCTGTATCTTACAGTTTTATATTTTAATGTAGTACTATATATTTTGTGTTTTGATTTGATGTTCTGCACTATAGTATAGTTTTATTTATGGAACAATATCAGATATTGACATTTTACATGTAATAACAATATGACTGAACTATTCTCTCCCCAAATTTAAGAATTTCTCTGACATTATTTTGACATAACTTCTTAGCTGATGTTTATCATTATTGAAGTGTCCGCAACATAATATAAAACAAGACAATAAGATAATAAATTCTGCTGTGTAATCATTATATGAGATAGTTTGTGTAAGACGCCCCATATACTGTCACATATAAAGTGGATATAAGAATCATGATTTTGTTATTCCCTCTCACTTTCTGTAAATAAAAGACACAATAAAACATAACAATATATAAAAATATAAATAATTATTGAGTAAATGTAAAGTGACCTGAATGTGTCTGGTAAATCCAGAGAATGAGGATTATAAGAGAGATTCTCCACAGTCTCTCCCAGTCCATAGTTTCTTAGTATTATGTCTGAGAGTAAGAAGACGTCAGTCAGCAAGTGGCGCGTTCTCTATAATGTTTATAATGACATTAGAATGAGGACATACAGCGACCTCCCCCTATCAGTACAGTGTTACATATGACTATATATGATGAGGGTGCAACACACCTTCTGCAGATGTTCAGTTAATTAAGCATTAATTCTCCATCTCTTACACTGTAACCACTGTGTTTTTGTACTTAGAAAACCTCTTTGAAGCAATAAAACTGTCACATTATTACAAGCCCAGATGTACCCGACCACATCTAACATTTCTTGGAAAACCAAGGAAAGCTTTTATATGGTTACAGAAACCTGAGTTCTTTATCATACAAAGCAGATGAGCAGCGTGTTTTTATTATGTTTAATTATCAAAGAGAGAATAACAGCATCTAAAATATCTATAATTAGGTGCTGAACAATCTTCCAGACCTGGCAGTATGATATCAGAAAAATATCACCGGGTTTCCCATAAACAGTCACCAAACATGGACCTGGCCAGTCTACAAGTGTCTGACTGTGATGCAGGCATTCAGTAGGTGAGAAACACCTGGGTTCTTCTAAGTGGTAAAATGCTTCTATATTTTGTCGTCAGCAAACAAAGTATATCCAGATTATATTATGTGACCTAGCTCTGGCTACACGTAGTTCTCTCAGTGGTCACCACACTCTTGAGGGCATTAGTTTCCGTGTCCACAACAACAAACCCCCATTTTATAGTCCTATAGTCCATAGTTGTACTACACAACTAATAAAGAAAACAACAACCTAATTAAGGCTGAGGAGTTATTTATCCCTGTGTTAGCCTGGGCTTGTGAACCCTGGGGTATCTCACCTTTCCCTAGGTAGGAGCGGTGTGGTCAGCATGAGGATGTCTCCCCCATAAGCAGGGTAAGCAAGTTAGTTTTTATAATATGATAAAGAAGTGCAGGCCCAGCGACTGGATGGAGGGAACAGCACACGTTCTGGATACAAATGTTTTTGGGCCTGATCCAGACTGATACACAGACTGTGCCTGGAAATACCCAATGCAGAAATGGTTATTATAAGAGCCATGCAGACAGAGCAAAGTGTGACTCCTGACTGGTGCACAGGTGCAGACTATTGTGCAATGTAACATAACAGTCACCCCATAAAGTTTACTCTTCATCAGACATCCAGACACAAATGCTGGATTATTTTATTGTTATGTACAGGAGGTATGATGGATTATTCCATTATTATGCACAGGGGGAATGCTGGATTATTTTATTGTTATGTGCAGGGGGAATGTTGAATTATTCCATTGTTATGTACAGGGGGAATGCTGGATTATTTCATTGTTATGTATAGGGGGAATGTTGGATTATTTCATTGTTATGTACAGGGGGAATGTTGGATTATTACATTGTTATGTACAGGGGGAATGCTGGATTAATCCATTGTTATGTACAGGGGGAATGTTGGATTATGCCATTGTTATGTACAGGGGGAATGTTGGATTATGCCATTGTTATGTACAGAGGGAATGTTGGATTATTCCATTGTAATGTACAGAGGGACTGTTGGATTTTTATATTGTTATGTACAGTGGGAATGTTGGATTAGTTCATTGTTATGTACAGTGGGAATATTGGTTTATTCCATTGTTATGTTCAGGGGGAATGTTGGATTATTTTATTGTTATGTACAGAGGGAATGTTGGATTAATCCATTGTTATGTACAGGGGGAATGTTGGATTTTTCCATTGTTATGTACAGTGGGAATGTTGGATTAGTCCATTGTTATGTACAGGGGGAATGTTGGATTATTCCATTGTAATGTACAGTGGGAATGTTGGATTATTTCATTGTTATGTACAGAGGGAATGTATTATTCCATTGTTATGTACAGGGGGGAATGTTGGATTATTCCATTATGTACAGTGGGGATGTTGGGTTAGTCCATTGTTATGTACAGGGGGAATGTTGGATTATTCCATTGTTATGTACAGTGGGAATATTGGTTTATTCCATTGTTATGTACAGGGGGAATGTTGGATTATTTTATTGTTATGTACAGAGGGAATGTTGGAGTATTCCATTGTTATGCACAGGGGAAATGTTGTATTATTCCATTGTTATGTACAGATGGAATGTTGGATTATTCCATTGTTAGGTGCAGGGGGAATCTTGTATTTTTCCATTGTTATGTAGAGGGGAAATGCTGTGGGCACAGGATGACAGGGCATGCTGGCCATCCTTGGGCATGCTGATGCTTGTAGCACTACAAGCATCAGCATGCTCTGCCAGCGCCTTGTTGTTGTTCTGTGAAGTCGGGATTATAGTTGTCAGGATTTAGTAATTGTCAGGTGTTTCTTTGCGGTATTTTTTGCTTGCCGGGATTTTCTGTGTAGGTATTTTTTTACTTGCCAGGATTTTCAGTGTGGGTATTTTTTACTTGCTGGGATTTTCGATGTAGGTATTTTTTGCTTGCCAGGATTTTTTAGTGTAGGTATTTTTTACCTGTTGGGATTTTCAGTGTAGGTATATTTTTACTTGCCGGGTTTTCAGTGTAGGTATTTTTTTTACTTGCCGGTTTTTCAGTGTAGGTATTTTTTTTCTGTAGGTGTTATCGGTGTAGGTATTTTTTAACTAGCCGGGATTTTCAGTGTAGGTATATTTTTACTTGCCGGGATTTTCAGTGCAGGTATTTTTTTACTTGCTGGGATTTTCAATGTAGGTATTTTTTTCTTGCCAGGATTTTCAGTGTAGGTAATTTTTACTTGCCGGGATTTTCAGTGCAGGTATTTTTTTACTTGCTGGGATTTTCAGTGTAGGTATTTTTTACTTGCCAGGATTTTCAGTGTAGGTATTTTAAATTGTCGGCAATTTTTTTGTCCGACATTTTTTTACGTGTCGAGATTTTCAGTGTAGGGGAAGTCATGGAGGTATTTTCACCACTGAGATTTTTAGCGCCGGGATTTCCTACCAGACCCAGGACAATTCTAGCAGAGCTTCCATCAGGGTGGGACTGCCTGAAGTCCTGGGCCCGAAGAGAGAGAAGCAGGAGATAAATGAGTAATTGTCACCAGTCGCCACCTATCAATGCCTACTGCTGGAGAGCTGTAGTAGGCTGTGCATCAGAGGGCCAATGTACAGGGAATATTGTTTAAAAATCAGCCTTCCCTGTGCATCGTCCTGCCGTGAATCATTCTGCGTCACAGGTCTGCGTCACTTCACCTATATGTGATGTCATAGCGTGTGATGTCACATTGGGGTAGAGTGCCCATGTCCCGGGCCCTGTGCTCCCCAGTCATTCACAAGGCATACAGTTTAGAAGTAATGTTCCTTCTGCGATAGTAGTCGTGACCGGATCCAGACCCCTGAATGCTCTCCGTACATGCGCGGTCTGTCAGTCCTCACAGAAGAGCAGAGTGAACTCCCTCTGTCATTTCCCTCTCTCATGTCATAAGGCAGACTTAATTCACACGAGCGGATCAGCGAACCGTCCGACCACTGATCCACTTGTAAGTCCATTTTCCCACCCACACTATAAAATTAACATACTCCCATCCACTCACCAGTACATAATAATGGACTCATCCAAATGACGTTTGGTCACCATGGAAACGGCATTTTCCAGGCTGACCAAGGGTATAAGTATATCCCAATAACAGCAGAGCTTTCATTAGCATCGGGATGTCCTGCATGCAGGACATGAGTTGCGGCAGTCCAACAGGGTTTTTTTTTTTCAAAGACTTCCCCCACGGAATAAAAGTTTGGAAGATGGGATCCGATTCAATATGGTAAGTACTGCTTTTTTTTTACTTTTATTTAATTTTCACGCACATTGCATACAACAAGACACAATTATCTTGCAATTAAGAATACAGGGCCGTATTCAGACCTCCGGCCGCATATACAATGTGAACTACGTGAATTTCGTTACGATATCTACGTTACTTTTTGCAACGTAGATTGCGTATATGTGGTCTTGAAGAGCCCACGATCCGGGACACAATCTTTGACAACTGTCACATTACAGAATGACATTCGATTATAAATTTACTATAATTGGTTTTGACACACATTACTTGAACTTTATATATTATTATCCATGCATTAATCAACCAAATATCATCGAAGTAGGTAGTCACCCAAACCCTCACCAAGGTATTTGTTTTTCGTCTTAATCCAAACTAATAGGAGGATCATTTGATATTATCCTTTACAGATACCATTTTGTATAGTGGAATCCCGTATGAATTTGGTTTTTAGCTGATAATGGTAATGTATTAATACATTTTTCCCAGACATCAAAAAAGCCTTTTTTCATTTTTTCCTTAGCTAAAAGAGCTTCCATCCAGTCCATCCTAAAAGCATAAAACAACTTGTCTTTAAACAGTGAGAGTGGAGGTTCTGTATTGTTTAACCATAGATGCAGGATCGATTTACGAGCTGCAGCACTGATTACAAGAAGTAGTTTTTTCTTTCCCTTACTTATTCTTTGGCCTTCAGGTACCGTCCCAAATATAGCCCATTCTAGAGTGAAAGGGACACTGATCACCAGACCCTCCTCAACATAATGTCGTACCCTCAGCCAAAAGCTCTTCACCACTGGGCAACTCCAAAGACAGTGGAGGAGATCAGCCTCCAGTTGGTTACATCATTGACAGTTAACAGATGGTATATTCCCCATCCTATATCTCCTAACTGGTGATAAATAAGCATGGTGGAATAAATTATAAAACATTTCTACGTACGTTGATGCTGGCATAAGTTTACAAGATAAGCTGAGATTTTTCAAAAGGGTTGAAATGGTAAGATTGGGGAGCGCTAAACACCACTCTGCCGGGCCAGCCCTCATCGTCTCATGATCTAGCTCATCCCTCAAAAAGTTATAATAATAAGAGATTGCCCCTTTAGTCAAATGGTCTTTGGTCAGACATTTATCAAATGGATTATTCCAAACTTGTTCTCCAAAAGTGAGCAATCACTTCAGTGATATTATGGCACCCCTGTAAAAATGCCACTGGAAAGGCACGTATTGTCTCGTGTTAGTTACAGGCTTCCTGAAAGCTCAAGAGGCATCTCGCTGTCCCATCTAGAAGAGAACCTACATTCCCCACTCTCCCAAACCTCCATATCGTGAAGGGGTAAGACGCAATGCCCCCGTGAAAGTTGTGGTTGAGTATCAGTGTTAAGTGAGTGGTATAGTGTGAATTTAATTGGTATTTTTGACGAAGTATGTGCCAAACTTTTCGTGTTCTCCATAATAGGGGGTTTTCCTTAAACTCCAAGGTAATCTCATTGTCAGGCTGATGCAGAAAGGACACTAAGTTTTTCACAGGCAAAAATGCTTGTTCTAAATGGGGATTTGCGTACACACTTGTACCCTTTAGACAGTCACGTAAATATTGCATATGTGCTGCGTAGCTATACATGGTTTTATCAGGTAAGTTTAATCCCCCATTAGATTTTGGTTGTTGGAGATACTTTAAACTTGTCCGTGCTCGTTTTTTGGCCCATATAAATTTTCGGTATAAAGCATATATGTGATTAACATCGGACTTGGACATCAACAATGGGAGGGCTTGTAAAAGGTAAAGGAGTCTCGGAAAAGAGATAATTTTAATCAAATTAATTTTCCCTGAATAAGACAAAGCAAGATGTTCCCATCCCCCCAGATACCCCTCAATCGCCCTTATAACCAGCTTAAAGTTAAATTCGTAAAGACACAATGGATTTTTAGGGAGACAGATACCAAGGTATTTTTTTGAATCTACAGCCCAACGTTTATTTAGCCCCCGACCCCAATTTGGAGTATTGCAGTTTCATGTTAGGGTCATAGCCGTGGATTTGTCTCTATTTATTGTAAACCCAGAGATTAATCCAAAAACCTTCAGTCTTTGTAAAATAAGAGGAAGGGAATACTCTGGATTAGAAATGTAAAGAAGGAGGTTGTCCGTAAAAGCGGTCATCTTTATTTCTTTCCCTCCCATATCAATGTCCCTAAATTCTCTCCAATTTTGCAGTACTCGCAACATCAGATCCAACGCAATGTTGAACAACAGATCCTGAACTACGCCCACCATCGCTAGGACGGCGGGCGTAAGTGCAAGATTGTCTTTTCAGCTGATCTGCGCATGCGCCGGGCAGATGTTGCCCGGCGTTACTACGGCAACACCCAATCGTGGATTGGGCGTCCGTAGAAGCGCCATAGGGATGCTGGAGGGGACGTCCCCCAGCGTCTCTACGTTCAGGTTAGTGTAGGTGGGTGGGGGGAGC
>WWET01005015.1:44165-77301 GCA_011038615.1 Limnodynastes dumerilii
AGTGTGAGTGTGCGTTTGAGTGACCCAGTTCTGTCTTCGTTCGTCTGTCCTGTCCAGTTTTCCCGGTTTCGTCCGTTCATTGTTCTTTGTGGTTTGTCCAGTACAGTCCCTTCTGTTACTGCTGCTCCCATTTTCCCGCTGCATCTTATCCCATTCCCATTTGCCCCCTTTTCCTGTTCCGGGTACTCTCTAACGTTTGTATCCAGAGGAAGTCTCATCAGCTCCAGTCTATCCCCACCATCAGGGGCTCTAGCGAATACTCCAGACGGGCACTGGTCCTACCTACTGGTGAGTTTACCCGATTCCACTCCTGTCTGTCTATTTTGCTGTGCTCTCACTATCCAGTCCAGAGAGTTATAACACATATCCCAACCATATCCTATCAATATCCCAGCCATATCCTAGTCATATCCCATTCAAATCCCAGCTATATCCCAGTCATATCTCAGCTATATCCCATTCATATCCCAGTCATATCCCATTCATATCCCACCCATATCCTAGTCATATCCCATCCATATCCCAACCATATCCTATCAATATCCCAGCCATATCCCAGTCATATCCCAGCCATATCCCAGTCATATCCCAGCTATATCCCACTCATATCCCAGCTATATCTCAGTCATATCCAAGTTATATCCTAGTTATATCCCAGCCTTATTTCAGCCATATTCCAGCCATATCCTACAATTACTTCCTCTGACCTATAGATTTGTTGAACAGGGAACAGCCCTAAATCCAGGGAAAACTTCTGCTTCTGCCAGGTCTGGGGCTTTTCACCTCTCATTAAATAGACAAATACAAATACTTATCATGAATACAGATATAATTTTACATGATAATTTTTACTAGGTAAAATAGTAACATAGGGTTTGTGACAGACATCCAGGTTTACATTAAGGTATATGTGGTTTATGTCTGCTTTTACACTCAGCACTTGTTCAGAGCTACATGAGAATCCAGCTAATTAAACAATTTTGCATTCAGACTTAGAGGCAAAGATGCTTCCAAAATATGGGTGGGGCTGAGATCACAAGTGGGCGTTCCCTCTTAGTCCCCTCTCTCTGTACCCTTCTAGACTTCACACATTTAAGTCCCTCTAGAATAGGGAGCCCTCCACCACAAGTAACCCAATTTCTGCAATGACTGGCTCTTAATTGGAAGTATGGATACAGAAGATCCTTATTATAATGGAGAAAGAAGATACTGGTATATTGATTTCTATAAGAATAATGTCAGATGTGTGCATGTAATATACAGAGTAACTGTTACACTCTGCTCTGTTACTTATCCTCCTCGGTCTTCTCGTCCATGCTGTCCTCCTGTCGCATGTGTCTCTCCGTTCCCCGCTGCTGCCGACATGCCGGTCACAGCATGTAAACAAAGCCACATGGGAGCATCGCCGCATGCCCCAGCCTGGCGCGTGCTACCGTCTTCCTCCGTCTATAGGCTTACTGTGCGGTTAGGGACTTCCCCTCAGAGACCTGTCAGCTGCTAGCCTATCAGAGGCTAGCACCCTCTATTTAAACTCAGCTCTACCCTCCAGCAGGCGCCAGTTATAGTATCTGTTGCCAGTGCAGTGATCTGCTTCTCTTGTGTGCCTAGTGCTTTTCTGCCTAGTGATTTGACCGCTGTTTGCCCTCTTATCCTGCCTTGTTCCTGCCTCTGTTTCCTTCATTGTATCTTGCCCTGGTTCTCCCTTCTTTGTGTACCTACCTCTCCTTTTACTTCTCATCATCCTTGGAGTGTCTGTTCATGTTACCTCTTCAGAGGTCCCGCTATGTGTGTGCGCGTGCAAGCCCTAGTCTGTCTTGTCCAGTCCCGTGAACTACCTCCCGTCCGCCGTGCCTGGTTCCGTGTGCCGTGTAGTTTGTAGCAAGTCGGTCCCTTCCGGCCTGGTCTGATTCCCGCTTTCCTGACTTTACCTTCATCCACTGTCTGGTATTCACTTTGGGCTTACTTTACTCTTTCCACGAGTCTGGTTCAACGGGGCACGACCTGTTGTTAGGGCGCAGCCAAATCCATCACCACCATCAGGCGCTCTGGTGAAGACCACATGATAGCAAAGTTCCCGTGCCCCGGCAGCCGAATTCGTCACACCTCCTCTCTCTTGTGGCCACCCTGGTTCTCATCTCAGGTAATTCTGGGGTGCCGCAGCATTACCTCATCTCTCTTGCGGCCACTCCGGTTCTCGTGCCAGGTAATTCCGCTGTGCCGTAACAGTAACCCCATTACACTGTATTTATTTTCTCCCTCTATGAGATTCTGGAGAGGAGAAACAACTGGTAGTTTTCAGGACCTGAAGAGGTCACTGCGCCCTTAAGCCCCAAAGTCACTGTTCAGAAATCAGAGTTTTTCAGCAATAACCCTACTGTGGTATGAGGGTTACACAACTTTCGGATTCTGGGAATACTGTCCCAATTTTTGTGAGTTTACCAGACATTTGTGAAAGATGGCAAGTAGGACGGCATTATGACATGACTTTCTCATGTCTCATTTCCTGTGTATCTATTATTATAATGAAGTATTAGTGAGCTGTGTGACAGATGAGGTTTGTGGGATGGGAATATAACAGATCTGTCTATGTCCTCCATATATTGTATTATATTCTCCCGGTACATTAGTGACTGTGATGTATGTGTCACTGTGTAATATATGTGTATATGACTTTCTCATGTCTCATTTTCTGTGTATCTATTATTATAATGAGGTATTAATGATCTGCGTGACAGATGAGGTTTGTGGGATGTGAATATTACAGATAAGTGGTACGGCTGATTTCCTGGTGATAGCAGGTGTCTGTCATATGATGCGGTGTCTATAATACAATGCCTTTATCTGGTGTCTCATCATATGCAGGAATCTGCAGACACACAGATCACACCCTAAACATATAAAAACAACATAAAACCTTGATTTCCTATTTGTTATACTATGAAGTTTCTCATACTGTGGTAGGCAGAAAGGGAATGTCAGCAATGGCACTGAGCAGCAAGTGTTCAAGGGCTGGATCCAGACTTAAGTAAGTGCTTGAAATTAGTTACTCCTGGGCTAAACCATGGTGATTGCAGGAAGAGTCAAGTTAAGGACAACTGAGGGTTAATGAATTTAGCCTGAGAGCAGTTAAGCCCTGTGTTGGGAAATGGCGGGGCCTGGGCTCCGGATTCAGAGTTACTACTAATTTGCCCAAGGGCTATTCAAGGATGCACTTGCATCCTATAGCCCACTCTGAATAGCACGTAGGGTGCTGTTCAGAGTAGTATGCGGATGCGCATCCGCACTGTAAAAAATCAGTTGGAGCCTGTTCTGGTGATATTTGAGCCACTGTCCAAAGGGTATAAATATACCCCATGTCACCTGTTGCTCTCTGAAAACGGGACATTTTGGCATCCCAAAGCGGGGCACGGGGACAACGGGACAGTGCATCAAAAAACAGGACTGTCCCGTTCAAAACAGGACTTATGGTCACTTTATATATATATAAAAGACATCCTGCTCCTCACCTGTCATACACATGCACAGTAGCGTCCACATGTGGTGATGCTACTGCATGTGCTACAACGGTTAGGAGCAGAATTCTAATAAAAAAAAGAATTAAACATTAAAAAACCTCACCAGCCACCCCCCCCAAGTGCCACTCCGATCACCACCCCTGACCCCCTGTGGCTCTACTCACCGCAGCTCTCCCTAAAGTCTTTCTTCCCTCCTGCAGTTCCCGGCTCCACCACACGGAAAGTAAAGAATGGGTGCATGTTTCCCAGGGACATATAATGCAGTTCACAGAGACCGTATGCTGTGAGGAGAGTCTGCAACAGCAGGAGAGAGAAGACACAGGGGAGGGAGAGAGACAAGCAGAGGGGAGAGGAGAGACAGGGAGAGGAGAGAGACAGGGAGAGGAGAGAGACAAGGAGAGGAGATAGACAGGGAGAAGGGAGATAGACATGGGAATACTGGGAGCTGAAGACACATGCTGGGGAATATTGGGGAGCTGAAGACATATGCTGGGGAATGCTGGGAGCTGAAGACATGCTGGGGAACATTGGGGAGCTGAAGACATATGCTGGGGAATATTGGGGAACTTAAGACACATACTGGGGAACATTGGGGAGCTGAAGACATGCTGGGGAATATTGGGGAGCTTAAGACATATGCTGAGGAATTTTGGGGAGCTAAAGACACATGCTGGGGAATATTGGAGAGCTTAAGACACATGCTGGGGAATATTGGGGAGTTGAAGACATGATGGGGATTATTGGGGAACTTAAGACATATGCTGGGGAATATTGGGGAGCTAAAGACATGCTGGGGAATATTCGGGAGCTTAAGATATGTTGGAGAATATTGGGGAGCTTAAGACATATGCTGCGGAATACTGGGGAGCTGAAGACATGCCGGGGAATATTGGGAAACTTAAGACATAAGCTGGGGAATATTGGGGAGCTGAAGATATATGCTGGGGAATATTGTAGAATTTAAGACATTATGCTGGGGAATAATGGGGAGCTGAAGACATGCTGGGGAATATTGGGGAGTTGAAGTCATGCTGGGGAATATTGGGGAGCTTAAGACACATGCTGGGGATTATTGGGGAGCTGAAGACATATACTGGGGAATATTGGGGAGCTGAATACATTCTGGGGAATATTAAGGAGCTAAAGATATATGCTGCGGAATATTGGGAGCTGAAGACATGCTGGGGATATTGGGGAGCTGAAGACATGCTGGGGAATATATTGGGGAACTTAAGACATATGTCTGGGAATATTAGGGAGCTGAAGACATGCTGGGGAATATTGGGGAGCTGAATACATGCTGGGGAATATTGGGGAGCTGAAGACATGCTGGGGAATATTGGGGAGCTGAAGACATATGCTGGGGAATATTGGGGAGCTGAAGACATATGCTAGGGAATATTGGGGAGCTGAAGACAGATGATGGGGAATACTGAGGAGCTGAAAACACATGATCGGGATAATGTGGGGGCTGGACACACATGTTGGGAATACTGTGGGGGCTGGACACACATGATAAGAATACTGGAGGGCTGGAGACATATGATAAGGTATAATGTGGGGACTAGAGATACGATGGGAATGCTGGGAACTGGAGAGATATGCTGGGGAATATTGTGCAGCTAAATACACATGTTGGGAATATTAGGGAGCTGAATATTTGGGAGGGGATAACACATGATGAGAATACTGGGAGCTGGAGACACATGATGGGGAACACTTGGGGGCTGGAGACACATGATGGGGGATACTGGGAGCTGGAGAGATATGCTGAGGAGCACTGGGAGCTGGAGACATGCTGGGGAATACTGAGAGAAATAGGGAAAAATTAATGGGGGATATTTTTTCTCGTCATTATGACGGGAAAATGACTAGTTGTATTATATTCTCCTGGTACATTAGTGACTGTGATGTGTGTGTCACTGTGTAATATTATATGTTTATATGAGTTTCTCATATCACATTTCCTGTGTATCTATTATTATAATGAGGTATTAATGAGCTGTGTGAGAGATGAGGATTGTGGGATTGGACTATTATAGATATGTCTATATCCTCCATATACCGTATTATATTCTCCGGGTACATTAGTGACAGTGATTTATGTATAACTTTGTAATATTATACGTGTATATGACTTTCTCATGTCTCATTTTCTGTGTATCTATTATTATAATGAGGTATTAGTGATCTGCGTGACAGATGAGGTTTGTGGGATGTGAATATTACAGATAAGTGGTGCGGCTGATTTCCTGGTGATAGCAGGTGTCTGTCATACGATGCGGTGTCTATCATACAATGCCTTTATGTGGTGTCTCATCATATGCAGGAATCTGCAGACACACAGATCACACCCTAAACATATAAAAACAACATAAAACCTTGATTTCCTATTTGTTATACTATGAAGTTTCTCATACTGTGGTAGGCAGAAAGGGAATGTCAGCAATGGCACTGGGCAGCAAGTGTTCAAGGGCTGGATCCAGACTTAAGTAAGTGCTTGAAATTAGTTACTCCTGGGCTAAACCATGGTGATTGCAGGAAGAGTCAAGTTAAGGACAACTGAGGGTTAATGCATTTAGCATGAGAGCAGTTAAGCCCTGTGTTGGGAAATGGCGGGGCCTGGGGACCGGATTCAGAGTTACTACTAATTTGCCCAAGGGCTATTCAAGGATGCACTTACGTGCATCCTATAGCCCACTCTGAATAGCATGTAGGGTGCTGTTCACAGTAGTATGCGGATGCGCATCCGCACTGTAGAAAATCAGTTGGAGTCTGTTCTGGCGATATTTGAGCCACTGTCCAAAGGGTATAAATATACCCCATGGGCCTGATCCAGACCTATGCTTGTGAGCGGAGCGTATTATCGCTCCAGCGTAATAACTTTCACTCCCACGACACTCCCCTTACCTTTACCTCCGTACGCCGGCTGAACCCTAGGGGCACGGGGACAACGGGACAGTCCATCAAAAAACAGGACTGTCCCATTCAAAACAGGACTTATGGTCACTTTATATATATATATAAAAGACATCCTGCTCCTCACCTGTCATACACATGCGCAGTAGCGTCCACATGTGGTGATGCTATTGCACGTGCTACAACGGTTAGGAGCAGAATTCTAATTAAAAAAAGAATTAAACATTAAAAAACCTCACCAGCCACCCCCCCCAAGTGCCGCTCCGCTCACCACACCGATCGTACCGGACTAAGCACGCCCATACTGTACAATTTAAATGGCTACCCCCGCCTACATTCCCTAACTCCAGCGTCCGTACTAACTTTGTAATATAAACACGCCCTGTCATCAGAAAAAAACGCAAAGAATACGAACGCCTGAATCGCCGCTACGAAAAGGTCTTTGGAACGACCGGAAGTTGTCACTCTGCACATGTGCAGTGCGTTTTTTCTGCCGAATTTACGCTTATGACTATATTGGGGAACTTAAGACATATGTCTGGGAATATTGGGGAGCTGAAGACATGCTGGGGAATATTGGGGAGCTGAAGACATGCTGGGGAATATTGGGGAGCTGAAGACATGCTGGGGAATATTGGGGAGCTGAAGACATATACTGGGGAATATTGGGGAGCTAAAGATATATGCTGCGGAATATTGGGAGCTGAAGACATGCTGGGGAATATTGGGGAGCTGAAGACATATGCTGGGGAATATTGGGGAGCTGAAGACAGATGATGGGGAATACTGAGGAGCTGAAAACACATGATCGGGATAATATGGGGGCTGGACATACATGTTGGGAATACTGTGGGGGCTGGACACACATGATAAGAATACTGGAGGGCTGGAGACATATGATAAGGTATAATGTGGGGACTAGAGATACGATGGGAATGCTGGGAACTGGAGAGATATGTTAGGGAATATTGGGCAGCTAAATACACATGTTGGGAATATTAGGGAGCTGAAGACACATTATGGGAATATTTGGGAGGGGATAACACATGATGGGAATACTGGGAGCTGGAGACACATGATGGGGAACACTTGGGGGCTGGAGACACATGATGGGGGATTCTGGGAGCTGGAGAGATATGCTGTGGAGCACTGGGAGCTGGAGACATGCTGAGGAATACTGAGAGAAATAGGGAAAAATTAATGGGGAATATTTTTTCTCGTCATTATGACGGGAATATGACTAGTTGTATTATATTCTCCTCATACATTAGAGACTGTGATGTATGTATCACTGTGTAATATATGTGTATATGACTTTCTCATGTCACATTTTCTGTGTATCTATTATTATAATGAGGTATTTGTGAGCTGTGTGACAGATGAGGTTTGTGGGATTGGAATATTATAGATATGTCTATATCCTCCATATATTGTATTATATTCTCCTGGTACATTAGTGACAGTGATGTATGTATAACTTTGTAATATTATACGTGTATATGACTTTCTCATGTCTTATTTTCTGTGTATCTATTATTATAATGAGGTATTAGTGATCTGCGTGACAGATGAGGTTTGTGGGATGTGAATATTACAGATAAGTGGTACGGCTGATTTCCTGGTGATAGCAGGTGTCTGTCATACGATGCGGTGTCTATCATACAATGCCTTTATCTGGTGTCTCATCATATGCAGAAATCTGCAGACACACAGATCACATCCTAAACATATAAAAACAACATAAGACCTTGATTTCCTATTTGTTATACTATGAAGTTTCTCATACTGTGGTAGGCAGAAAGGGAATGTCAGCAATGGCACTGGGCAGCAAGTGTTCAAAGGCTGGATCCAGACTTAAGTAAGTGCTTGAAATTAGTTACTCCTGGGCTAAACCATGGTGATTGCAGGGGTAGTCAAGTTAAGGACAACTGAGGTTTAATGCATTTAGCCTGAGAGCAGTTAAGCCCTGTGTTGGGAAATGGCGGGCCTGGGAACCGGATTCAGAGTTAGGAATCCGCGTGGGATAGTGGGGTAAGTACTTTACAGAAGATTCTTTAACAGTACTTTATCGTAGTCCTTATAATGTCTCTGCTTCTCTGTTTCTCTGTTTCTTATGTTAAGTCTTCAGACCCTCAAAATAAACAGAGAAAAGGCCTTCTTTGTGTAATACTTTCAGGTAAGTTGAAGGAAAAGGGGGGAGTATCTCCCTACTCACATTCCACTCCTCTTGTTCTCATGCAGAATATGTCAGCTTGCACTGCTTTCAAACGTGTGTCCGACCGCAGTGTTCCTTCCCTCGATCGGGCGTTCAGATCCACCAGGCCAGAAAGAGAAAAAGAGAAACGATCTAAGGCAGCACCTTACGGCACCAAATAGCTTTTTTGGGTAAGTATGCACTCTTTCGTTCCTCTCTTAGTAATTCTCTCAGAGTAATGCCGGTGATTACTCTGAGAGAAAGCAGTGCAAGCAGACATATTCTGCATGAGAACAAGAGGAGTGGAATGTGAGTAGGGAGATACTCCCCCCTTTTCCTTCAACTTACCTGAAAGTATTACACAAAGAAGGCCTTTTCTCTGTTTATTTTGAGGGTCTAAAGACTTAACATAAGAAACAGAGAAACAGAGACGCAGAGACATTATAAGGACTACGATAAAGTACTGTTAAAGAATCTTCTGTAAAGTACTTACTCCGTTATCCCACGCGGATTCCTTCCCCCCACCCCCCTTGTTTCGATTTCTGTGCTTTTTCTGATGAAAAGTGTATAGGGAAGTGGTGATTCCCTGAGGAGGGAAGGTTCCAGCGGTGGAGGTCGCAATAATTTATACCTAAATTTTTATTTGCCGGATTCAGAGTTAGTACTAATTTGCACAAGGGCTATTCAAGGATGCACTTACGTGCATCCTATAGCCCACTCTGTATAGCACGTAGGGTGCTGTTCAGAGTAGTATGCGGATGCGCATCCACACTGTAAAAAAACAGTTGGAGCCTGTTCTTTTGATATTTGTCCAAAGGGTATAAATATAGCCCAATGACAGTGACCTTGGGCCTGATCCAGACCTATGCCCGCCATAGTAACTACGGCTTTAAATGCCTGATGTTGCCAGGCATAGCAACGGAAACGCCCGATCGTAGATCAGGCATCCATAGCAGCAGCGTAGTACCGCTGGAGTTTAGTGCAGGTAGGCGGGGGAGGGAGGCTAGGGTGGCTAATGAGGCTGGGAGGGCGGCGTTATCGTACTAACGCCATTGTCCCAGCGTATTTACACTAGCTTACGCCGGCCGAAGGGTAGACTTCAGCTGGCATAAGCTAGTGTAAATAAGCATGAGGAAGGGGGAGTGTCGGTGATGTCCTACGATGTTACGCTGAGCGTTAGCACGCTCATCGCTACATCGTAGGTCTGGATCAGGCCCCACGTCATTAGCGTCGGGATGTCCTGCTTGCAGGACATGGTTTGCGTCATCTCTTAAGGGATTTTTAGACTGGACCACAGCAGAGCAGGTTAGTATGTTTTAAAATTATTTTTAATGTACTTTTGAGAATTTTTTTGACATTTGGACATTATAGTTAGCGGACATTTATGACGGGGACAGTTGATATATTGATTATTGGGGTATGTACTGGTTAATGTATTGTGCGGGGTACAGTTGATATATTGATTATTGGGGTATGTACTGGTTAATGTATTTTGTAGGGTACAGTTGATATAATGATTATTGGGGTATGTACTGGTTAATGTATTGAGCGGGGTACAGTTGATATATTGATTATTGGGGTATGTACTGGATAATGTATTTTGTGGGGTACAGTTGATATATTGATTATTGGGGTATGTACTGGATAATGTATTTTGCGGGTTATAGTTGATATATTGATTATTGGGGTATGTACTGGATAATGTATTTTGCGGGGTACAGTTGATATATTGATTATTGGGGTATGTACTGGTTAATGTATTGTGCGGGGTACAGTTGATATATTGATTATTGTGGTATGTACTGGTTAATGTATTGTGCGGGGTACAGTTGATATATTGATTATTGGGGTATGTACTGGTTAATGTATTTTGCGGGGTACAGTTGATATATTGATTATTGGGGTATGTGCCGGTTAATGTATTTTGTGGGGTACAGTTGATATATTGATGATTGTGGTATGTACTGGTTAATGTATTTTGCGGGGTACAGTTGATATATGGATTATTGGGGTATGTACTGGTTAATGTATTTTGCGGGGTACAGTTGATATATTGATTATTGGGGTATGTACTGGTTAATGTATTTTGTTGGGTTCAGTTGATATATTAATTATTGTGGTATGTACTGGTTAATGTATTGTGTGGTGTACAGTTGATATATTGATTATTGGGGTATGTACAGGTTAATGTATTTTGTGGGGCACAGTTGATATATTGATTATTGTGGTTTGTACTGTTTTATTTATTTTGTGGGGTACAGTTGATATATTGATTATTGTGGAATGTACTGGTTAATGTATTTTGCGGGGTACAGTTGATACATTGATTATTGTGGTATGTACTGGTTAATGTATTTTGTGGGGTACAGTTAATATATTGATTATTGTGGTATGTACTGGTTAATGTATTTTGCGGGTTACAGTTGATGTATTGATTATTGGGGTATGTACGGGTTAATGTATTGTGCGGAGTACAATTGATATATTAATTATTGGGGTATGTACTGGTTAATGTATTTTGCGGGGTACAGTTGATATATTGATTATTGTGGTATGTACTGTTTTATTTATTTTGTGGGGTACAGTTGATATATTGATTATTGGGGTAGGTGCCGGTTAATGTATTTTGTAGGGTACAGTTGATATATTGATTATTGTGGTATGTACTGGATAATGTATTTTGTGGGGTACAGTTGATATATGGATTATTGGGGTATGTACTGGTTAATGTATTTTGCGGGTTACAGTTGATATATTGATTATTGTGGTATGTGCTGTTTAATGTATTTTGTGGGGTACAGTTGATATATTGATTATTGTGGTATGTACTGGTTAATGTATTTTGTGGGGTACAGTTGATATATTGATTATTGTGGTATGTACTGGTTAATGTATTTTGCGGGTTACAGTTGATACATTGATTATTGGGGTATGTACTGGTTAATGTATTTTGCAGGGTACAGTTGATACATTGATTATTGGGGTATGTATTGGTTAATGTATTTTGCGGGTTACAGTTGATATATTGATTATTGTGGAATGTACTGGATAATGGATTGTGCGGGGTACAGTTTATATATTAATTATTGTGGTATGTGCTGGTTGTATGTATTATACTGGGTGCAATTTTTACAGTGCAGCGGGCCATGGCTGGCAATAGTAATTCTACTTGCGGCTGCATGCCCTGTTGGTCTGTACTTTATTTGTTTATTTTTTTTAACATAGGTTGCGGCGGCGGGACGGACCTTTTTACTGACGCTGACTCTCCCGACTCTTGGTCATCCTCTGACTCTTCCACTTCTCGGGACACACAACCCCGTTAATTACTAAAGCCACTGGGGAAGCATCTCTTGCCAATAGATCTCAGCAAACCCCGACCCCTGGTTAACCGGCATAACATGGTGTATTGTTTCATAACCCCAGTCCCAAAGACAGTCAGGCCCAAAGTGCGGGGACGCATTAAGTGGGGGGAATTCGTGGACATTTTCGTGATCACTTCCGAAGCTAAGCTAATGGCCTCCCAGCAAAAGAACGGCATAGGTGAAGAAGCCCATAGATCCTTTGACAATTGGCTAGGAGGGATGCTCGCTTTCTCTTCGGCTTATTGCGAGGATCGTCCCAGTCAATTTGGTGACAATTGCACCAACATTAATGAAATCCGGTCATTGCATATAAGCTCCTCTGGTAATGGCTGGCGCGTCCATGACAAAATTCAGACAAAAATGGGAGGGAAAGCCCAACATATCTTTTGGTGTGCGGGATGTTGATGCGTGGCTGGCCACTGCCCAGCAGATTCCGGCGGCTTTCATACCGGCTCAGTCCTTTCCGAAGAGTTCTTAACCCTCAAAGCCACCTAGTATGCCTGGACGGTGATACGCCTATAATAGCTCCCAATGTCCACGCGACTCCTCCTGTCCCTATAGGCACCAATTCATGCTCTGCGGGGGAACGCACCCGACCCACGACTGTAAGCGTCCACCAGCCATCCAGAGAGCTATCTGCGGCAGACCTGGCCCTGGCCCGCGTCAAGGCAATGTCCCTAGTAATCCTGCCTAAACTAGTGGAATGGCTAGACCGATACCTGGATAGGGTATTGGTGGCACTATTAAAAACAGTCTTCATAGAAGGCTTTCGTCTCCCCATAGCCAAACCTGTTTCCCAATCAATTCCCTGCAATTTGCGTTCCCTAAGGGATTTCCTGGACCAGCTCAGGGAGAAGGTGGACCAGGAGGTCGCACTCGGCCGCATGATTGGCCCCTTCCCACAACCACCCATATCCTCTTTTGTCATCTAGCCCATAGGCATTGTCCCAAAGAAGACCCCAGCCAAGTTTAGCCTCATTCAGCACATCTCACCCCCTAGGCATGTCAGTGAATTACGCAAGTCCTACCTTTGAATCCACCCTTTCATTAGTTCAGGCCACCGGCTCAGGCTCCCTGTTAGCAAAAATCGATATTGAGTTTGCCTACCACTTGTTTCCACTTAACCCAGAGTCCTTCTTCTACATGGGCTTCCATCTGGCATATGGCATTACATTAGAATCTACCGAGGAGGAAAGGGATCTAGGAGTCATTATTTCCAGTGACTTAAAGGTAGCCAATCAATGTAACAAAGCAATGAGAAAGGCAAGTCAGATGCTTGGTTGCAAAGGGAGGGGAATTAGTAGCAGAAAGAGAGAAGTAGTGATGCCCCTTTATAAATCATTGGTACGCCCTCACCTAGAATACTGCATTCAGTTCTGGAGGCCATATCTCCAGAAAGACATAAATACATTAGAGACCGTGCAAAGAAGAGCAACTAAAATGGTCCATGACCTTTGTAACAAATCATACCAAGAAAGGCAAGAGGAACTAAACATGTATAGCTTGGAGCAGAGAAAGGAGAGGGGGGACATGATAGCAGCTTTCAAATACATCAAGGCTTGTGACCAGCTAGAGGAGGGTACCATTTTTCAAAAGAAAAAGTGTAATAGAACACGAGGGCATGGACACAAATTGGAGGGTGGTAGATTCAAAGGAAATGTGCGGAAAAATTACTTCACTGAAAGGGTGATAGATAAGTGGAATATTCTCCCATCTGAGGTGGTTGAGGCCAATACAGTAGAACAATTTAAACATGCTTGGGATAAATATAAGGGTATCCTAAATTGTAAACCAAACTGAGGGTAAATAGGGTCTTGGGTCAGTATAGTTTTCAATAAACAAATGGGCAGACTAGATGGGCCATGTGGCTCTTATCTGCCGTCACTTTCTATGTTTCTATGTATGTTTCTATCTATCAGACTGTTACTATATTGACTGCTGCCTTCCCATAAGATGGATGGTCCTACCACCCGCCTGTCTTATCTGGGCATTCAAATCGACACTGTAGCAGGACGGTGCAGGCTGCATGACAAGGTAGCAGGGCTCCGAATAAAGGTGGCCAACACGCTGGCGAGCTCCAAGATATCCCTGCTTAACATGCAAACCCTTCTAGGCTCTCTTACTTTCGCCCCTGGGTAAAATATTTAACAGGCTTCTTCAGCTGGCAACCGTCAGGATAGCGAAACCCCATTTCCTAATAAGGTTAAAGCAGGAGTTACACAATGATTTGGCCATATGGGATAGATTTCTACAATATTTTAACCGGGTCAGAGTGTGGCTGCGCCCCACCGGTGTCCAACCTCAAATGAATCCTGTCGAAACAGAATTAAAACATTATTACTAAAGAAATATAATAAACAATCTCTGCATAGCTAGTGAACAAAAGACCGCAAAAGTGCGGGAAAATGTGAACGCGGACGAACGCGCGTTCACGGTTTCGCAGGCTTTATTACATTCAAAATATACCTATTAATATGCACATTAATAAACACACTTTTACACAGGACTTGTTCATATTTAATGTATAAATGCGTTCCTATTTATTAAAACTGTGCTTTATCTCTGCAGATGGAATAATCAAGGAATAACCATAGAACAGCGAATGAATGCAATATTTATATCATGTTTATAGTCTCAGGGTAGATAAAATCAAAACCCATATCGTTAGCTTAGTTGCTATGAGACTGCATGTTGCGGCAGTAGATTATGTGCATTGCTAGGTTAGTGCTACAAATGTGTATGAATGTATGATATGCTGATGACCCTCCGGGAGAAGGACAATGGAAGACCCCAGGACCAATGACGAGCTAGGGATTAAAGAAGGATTGAGATTTCTCCAATCAAGCAAACTTTCGGCGAACCCCTTTCATCGTGGGACATAAAAGGACATTCTTTCGGACACTGGCTCTCACTCTCCTTGAGAAGGCTTCTGGATTGAACGTCTTGCCTGCTAGTTGGTCGCGCTGCTGTTGTATCATTGAAGCTGTACCTTGCTGTTAACCTGTTCCTTGCCGAGTAAAACACGCTTTTGTGGGTTGGACCGCATCTTCGTCTCTGTGGTGATTTTGGGTAACTATTGCGTATAATTGCGTACTGATGTACATGGTACTTTTGTGGTACTCAGACTCAACAATTTGGGAGTTATTTTCCTGACTTCTTGCAGTGCTCGTTTCACTGACAAAGGGTGGAGGGTATGGTTAGTAAATGTGATATTTTTATTTTCTAATATTTTGTCCCTAGTGTCAGTTTATCAAGCACTGTATAGTGGGGGTAGGAAACTTACTGTGAATTTGGGATAGAGTCGTGTATGAGTACATAATTACACGCTGGTATAGTCGGGGTTAATTGCAAGGTGCGGGTTTATCGGTACATTTGTGATCGCATTTTGTCGCGCAAAAAAAATAACACATGTTTTTATCCTGTTGTCACCACAAGCCTAGGACCTTTTGTTTTCCCTATAGTAAACTGTAAACTGTAAACTTCGGTACTTTGGAAACAAAATTATTGGAATTATCATATTGTTGAAGTTATTGAAGTATTGAAGTTATTTTTAGAGTTTTATGGAATGGTGATGAAAAACTGTGGTTGATAATATTGTTTCCTGGACAATTATTAGCAACTAGTTGTCTTTGATAGAGGTTCCTTTAATCTAGGAAATTGAAGAAACTGGTGTAGTGATTTTGGTTTTTAGTCTCTGCTGACTGGCTATTGAGAGATCCGGTAGAATTGATTGATTTGCGCAGTGGAAAGAAATAACGCTATTTTTGATGCGCTCTGATGGTGGATATTTGCATTAAAGCTGTGTTATTAGACTTTTTGATGAACTGTTACCCTTTGCGTATTTCATAAAAGTGCGTATTATGTTGTACAGTTTTGAATATGGGTAGCGGATTAACCCGAGATGGAGCGAGCAGAAGGGTCATTGCATATATGGCAAGTGGACCGGAAATTTCGGAGGGGTCGGCTTGTTTATTATGAACAGAAAATATGGTATTGTTGCGACTAAGTATTGTAGTCGAGTTAAATCTCACAAAAAACGGGAAAAGTATATAAAGAGCTTTGCTTTGTGGCAGCATGAGGGTAAACTTTGGCGCAAAAGCCCCGCAAGCGCATCTCCGGTGCAAGTAACCACAACTGCAAACGTTTTGCATACTTGCGTTAATTCTGCGTTCTGCGCTTGCGATACACATGCACGCGCCTCCCCATCCTTCCTACGTGGGAGGTGGTAGGGATGATTCATGTTTTCATTCTGTTTGTCCTGATAATACTAACTTTTCTTCCCATAACTTTATTGCTAATAATACTGTTGTTAGATTGTATCCTGTTTTAGAGAATGAATTGACTAAAATAGACATTGGGGATAGTGATAAGGAAGATGATTGTACTTTAATATCTGCACTTACACGTGTTACACACTCATGCTGACCGTAATAGGCCCAGTGCCGAGACACGTGGTGCTGCTGCTGCGGCACTACATGTCCCAGCCACACCTGCTGCAGCTGCTTCTACTGCTTCACTCCAAGCAGCGGTCGCATCTACTGCTGTATCAGATGCCATAGCAGCAAATATACTCAATAGTACGCAAACTACACATACTACTATAGCGCCACCTATCCACGCATCTATTAGTGAAAATACGCAATCTACAAACATATTTGTGGATTAAACACCTGTACATTTAACTAGGTCAATTACCCACAATGGGGCAGATCCAGAACTACGCATTTCCGCGAATTTACGTGTGGCGGAGACGTAAATTCGCAGATTTGAACGCACTGCGCATGCGCAACATAGAAAATACGCACATTCACGTAGCGTAATTTAGAACGTATGGGTGATGCACGTATGTCTCACGTAAATACTTACGTGTGGGCGTGACAAATTTACGTTCATCAATAATACGTGCGTTTTACGTGTAGTAGGCGGGGGGGTGGTATTTAAAGTGTACAGTATGGGCGTGCTAAGCTGCGTACATTCGCGTAGTCAATACGTCCGTTAGCGGATGTATGCAGTTACGTTAGGAAAAGTTAAGGTAGGGTTTGGGTGGCGTATTTTGAGAAAATACGTCCGTGCAAGGGGTGTGCCGTAGGGAGTGTAGCGAACTTACGTGTATGAAAATACGCACCGTGAATATACGTACGCACACACGTAGTTCTGGATATACCCCAAAGACCCTAAATGTGTAGACACTGATGGTAGGCATAGAAACTGTTTAGGATGTGAGGGGGTATATCCAGTGCGCACACTCAGTGTGCCTGCTGGGCATGCAGATGCTGAAGGGGTTGTGCCTGTGCAAACAGTCACCATGCACATGCCATGGTCTAGGACAGAATTGAGTCACATGATAGCGGAATTCCCAAATCCCACCATAGATTTAGCTAGGTGTCAAAAGTACATTAGAGATGTGGGAAATGCACATAACCCACTAACAAGGATTGGCGTGTGATGCTTAGAGCTTTTATGCCTCCTAGCACTGGTTTTGCAGAATTCTTTAAAGCTTGTTCAATTGAAGAAGACAGGCCTTTAACGGAAGCTGACAATGACACAAATATTAATAACATCTGTAAACAACTTAGTTTAAAATTCCCTGTATATGTAGAATGGCAAAGACTCTTCACTATAAAACAAAAAGATAATGAAAGTGTAGATGATTACATTCAAAGGGCCCTGGTAGAAATGATAAGATACACAGGTATTAAAGATATTAAAGTTAATCCCCATCACAGAGAACTGGCAGTCTCAGTATTGATGATTGGATTTCTGGATACAGTAAAGAAAAGGATCCAGATATCAGAACCAGAGTGACAGGACTTAGATGTAGTCAGGATCAGATCATTGGCAGAATCTCATGAGAGAAATGTGAGCAAAAGGAAGGAGAAACGGTCTGAGCAGTTACTAACATTGGGCCTGATCCAGAACAACGCTTCAAAGCGAATTTACGCGTGGCGGACACGTAAAATCGCTGTTTAGTACGCACTGCGCATGCGCACCATAGAAAATACGCACATTCACGTAGCGTAATTGTGAACGTGGGCCATTCACGTATGTGTCACGTAAATACTTACGTGTGGGCGTGCCAATTTAACGTTACTCCAAATTACGTGTGAAATACGTGAAGCAGGCGGGGGTTTGTATTTAAAGTGTACAGTATGGGCGTGCTTAGCTGCGTAAATTCGTGCAGCCCATACGTACATGTGTGTATGACAGCAGTTACGTTTGAAAAAGTTAAGGTAGGGTTTGGGAAGCGTATCTTGACAAAATACGTCCGTGCAAGGGGTGTGCCGATGGGAGTGTAGCGAACTTACGTGCACGAAAATACGCTCCGCGAATAAACGTACGGCAAACGTAGTTCTGGATCTACCCCATTAAGTATACAAGCCCTGCAACCACAAACACACTTAACACATAAGGGAGTGGAAAAGCAGAGAAGACAACCTATTTTTAAATGTTTTAAGTGTGGGTAACCTGGGCCATAAAGCCATGAACTGCAGGAGGGATGAAGGTCATACTGGGTATAGCAATAACGATTGGAGACCGCCACAACAGGGGCCTTATAGGTTCAGGGAAGGGGGTGACAACAGGTTTGACAACAGGTTTGATGACAGGTTGGACAACAGAAGAGTGGACATTGCTGTAGCTTAAGCCAGAAGGGCCCAGGCAACTAGTCCTCAACACCAATGAGGGTCAGGTCATACCTGTGATCTCATACAGATAGGATTGATTAGCAGCCCGAATGAAGAGCCTAATGTAGAGGTCAAAATTGCAGGCATTAATCAAACTTTTCTTGTGGACACAGGGGCGGCCAGATCTGTACTAACTTCTCCTCGCAGTGGGAGTCTCAGGGGAGGTGCAACAGTATCCCCTAACTGCATTTGCAGAAGTCACAATTGGTCCTTTACACACTAAACATTCTTTTCTCCTTGCAACATTAGCTCCTACAAATCTACTCAGACGGGACCTGCTGTGTAAGATGAATTGTGTAATTTATTGCACTCCTGATGGTGTGTTCTTGGATATTCCAAATGCACAGGAAGTTCAGGACATGTTGGAGGCTCCTCCTAAGTTAATGGTTCTTTCCCCTGGTGAAATGCAGTTGCCAGCTCAAGTACAGGAAATGTTGTCACAACTACCTAGTCATCTGTGGACCAAGAACAAGCAGGACACTGGATTAATGGCCAATGTATCACCAGTTATGGTAACTCTAAAAAGTGGTAGGCAAGCGCCAAAAATACCTCAGTATCCTCTGAAACCTGAGGTGGAAGTAGGTGTTCTTCCTGTCATGGAACAGTTATTACAACAAGGGATTCTGATCCGTACCTCAAGCTAACTCTCCCATATTTCCTGCCAAGAAGGCAGGGGGAGGGGTTATAGGCTCGTGCAAGATCTAAGAGGGGTTAACAAGGTGGTAGAGAGTCAGTTCCCAGTGGTACCTAATCCAGCTGTAATTTTAATGCAAATCCCTGCAACCTCTACTCATTTTACCTTAATTGACCTATGTTCTGCATTTTTCTCCATTCCCTTACTCCCTGATTGCCAATATTTATTTGCATTTATGTTCAAAGGATTACAGTACACATGGATAAGGTTACCCCAAGGTTTTATTGACAGTCCAAGTATCTTTTCACAGGCGTTGCATAACTGCTTGCAATCTTTTCAACCTAGTAATGGGTCGGTTTTGATACAGTATGTAGATGATTTGTTGCTATGTTCAGAATCCTTTGAGGCATCATTGCATGATACTAAAGAATTGTTGTTTCATCTTGCACAAACAGGACACAAAGTATCAAAGGAAAAGTTGCAGCCATGTCAGACCAAAGTCATGTACTTGGGACACAGCCTCACCAAAGGGTTAAGACATCTGACAGAGGACAGAATCAAGACCATACAGGAAATGACACTTCCGCAGAACCAACAGCAAGTTTGTTCATTTATAGGGGCATGTGGATACTGCAGGAATTGGATTCCTGGGTTCTCCATACTAGCATTAGCATTACAGGAGCTAATCCCTGCTTCTAAGCCTGACCATGTAACACACACAGAAGAGTCAGAGCAAGCCTTTAGAAATCTAAAGGAAGGTTTAATGTCAGCTCCAGTTCTTGGAATCCCTGACTATACTAAACCTTTTGACCTATTCTGTACAGAGGCTGTTGGTTGTGCGGCAGGGGTTTTAACACAAAAGCATGGAGATGCTAATAGACCAGTGGCGTACTACAGTGCCCAGCTGGACACGGTAGCTAAGTCACTCCCAACTTGTCTCAGAGCAGTGGCGGCTGCCGCTCTTCTGGTGAGTAAAAGTGAAGATGTAGTACTAGGCCATGATTTGACTGTTCATGTACCACATGCTGTATCTACCCTGTTGAATTCTGCTCAGACTAGACACGTCTCCTCTGCATGGTTTATGAGATGGCAATTGGCGCTTATGGCACCTGCTAATATCACTATTAAGAGGTGCAATACACTAAACCCAGCGTCGTATTTGCCGTATGTGCCTCATGATGCACAAAGGGTGGACGGGGATCTGGAAACGACTGGATTTAGCGGACAAGCAGACACTCATGACTGTATGGACTATCTAAATCAGACTTTTACTGCAATACCTGACATACGGGATTCCATTATAGATGGTGCAGATGTGATCTTTTACACGGACGGGAGTTGTCATAGACAGACTGACACAGGAGAATTGTGTACTGGTTATGCCGTAGTAGAAGATGAAGGTATAGTAGAAGCTTAACCTCTAGGACCACCACACTCAGCACAGGTAGCAGAACTTGAGGAGAGCATATGAAATAGCAGAAGGAAAAATTGCTAATATCTATATGGATTTAAGGTATGCTTTCAGTGTAGTACATGATTTTGGAGCCCTTAGGAGACTCAGAAATTTTATGACAGCAGCGGAGACACCTGTAGCAGACTCATAAAAGGACTGTTAGAAGCCATAAAACTGCCAAAACAGGTTGCAGTTATCAAGTGCAAAACACATACATACGAGATGGACACAATGGACCGGATCCAGACCCCTGCATGCCTTCCGTGCGCGCGGGGGTATGAAATTACGTGAGACAGAGGGGAGTGCACACCCCCTGTCACTCCCCTCTGTCGTGCGGGCTTTATGGCAGCTTACGCTGCCATAAGCCTGCCTAAAATGCGACGGGAGGATCAGCGGTCCGTACGATCGCTGATCCGCTACAGTGTGGGAGCCCACTCCCACACTGTACACTTTACATGCTTCCCCCTGCCCGCTTTAGCGGGCGGAAGGGAAGCACAGCCCATTTCCTCGAAAATGGGCTCGGACGGAACAAAGTGTTTCATTAAAGACCGCATGTATACAATCTACGTAACAAAACGCTACCCAGATATCGTAAAATAGTTGCTACGCATGCGTAGTAGCTAGAATGGTAAAATTAGGCACGTATATTAAAAATGACGGGGTTGTGAATCCGGCCCATTGTGTTCATGCAAATACGTGTCTAACAGGTTTCCGGGAGGGAACTACATCCTCATGATGCAGGCTTTCACACTGAAAGCCTTTCAGACGGCAGTGCGGGACCATGTTATGCTCCACGGGTGTGTTACCCTTGCACGCACGGACTTTAGGATTACACACACAGAAGTCCATTCGGTACAAATGGACTTCCTTGCATTCGATCATTACTAATTCACGATCCGGTCTCAAATGTCTTTCTGCACTGTGAAGTAAAACAGCAAAATTAAAGGAAAACCAGTCAAAAAAACATTTGAAATAAAGTTTACAAAAAATTTAAATAAGTAATGATTTTCCATCCGTAAAACAGTGACAATACTTAGAGGTGGTCTGTTGTCTTCATTAGCTCTCAGCAATTAATTTACTGCCATTCAAATCTTGGAATCGGTAAGGTACAGTAGATCTCTTGCAGAGATGTTAATAACCTAGAATTTAAGCAATCACTATGCAATTTATTCTAGTACTAGATCAAAGTTCTTATTCCCTCTGGGACCATTGTTAACGTCCCTGATATATGGCTGCAATAAATTGTATGCTTTAAGCTGCATACATTACTATGCCCTGAATATCAATGTCAGCAAATCTGTGTACTGTTTGACTAACTATAGTTATTGTAGGATTACTGTATTGCTCATTAGCTTTAACATAAAATTTCAATTAATACAAAGCAATTGATTCTTTTAATGAGCCATGATTAGTTATACTAGTCTTGTACCTTGTTAGAGGAGAGAAGACAGGCTGGACCTCCATTGGAGATGAATGAAAGCTGTCTTTGTAGCCATAGCAGCTCTTTCTGGGACTGTTTGAGTAAATGCTCTATATCACTTGGCTTCTGACCCATTAATCCCTCCTGCATTAAGAAAAATTGGTATGATTACAAACTTATGAATAAAAAATGCATTAATATATATTTGCATTGACTAATTGTTCACAATATTTATTTTAACATTGTTTAACAAACACATAAAACACTTCAGAGAGGTCCTTTGTCCTCTGAAGTTTAATAATTGGTTGCATAAATTCATGTGTAATAAAGTCAAAATAACTAATTGCCCATCTAAACTAAGAATAAATCAAAATGTAATTTAATATCATTCTTCTCACATGTAAGTTGTATAGAGTTAAACAGGCTTCATTAACTCCTTGCATGCTATAAAGTCAACTTCTCATTGTTCCGTTAGATCTAAATAGATGGTGGATGTGCACTTTCCTAACACCTAACCCTAGCACCTTTACCATTTATATATACTCTTGCACAAAATTTCATATATTTGAAAAGAAGCGTGTCCTTTGTTCACTTGTTTACTTTGGGAGTCTGATATCTCCCCAATATAAGTAATATAGTTAACATATATATATATGACTGAATTCCCACTGTCATAATACTATATAGTACATCTGCTCCCAATAGGAGAAAACCCATTCTTACACAGATATAGGACAAAACAAAAATAGGGGCACTATTACTAATATAGAAATAATGTTTATGCCAAGAATGTACAATTATTAAAATATGCCTCTATATTAACAAAGGGAGATACCAATATATTTATAACATGATTCAATAATTAGTTGATGCATGTAACATACATGCTTGCCATTTAACCTGGCTTATATAAAGTTAATTTGTTTACAATGTTTTGAGTTAATTTTGATGAACGTTGAGTAGCAAGCTCTGATTTGCAAGTATGAAAATATTTATATTTTAACATTCAAATGGTTCAAACAAATTGTGATTGATTGTGATGGGTGTGACAGTAGTTTCGATGGTAAAAGGGTGGAGGAGATCGGGTCTGGTATCGAGGTGAAGGATGGTTATCAATCGGATGGTAATATGGAACCATGGGCTATGCCTAACATTATAGGTTCCGAGTATGAAAAGCGCTCTAACTCTGAGGAGAAAGATCAATGTATGGGATTATTGTCTGAGGAATATTGCATTTGTATGACTTGCGCCCCAGTTAAGAAAGTTGTTTACAATTGTGTCAAACTAAATACAAGCCTGAGTTTGATGGGTGCCCATTAGATCATTATCATGCTTTGGTGGGGAAGGTGTTGAACCAAAGTGAATGTTGGGCATGTTCCCATGTACCTCAGAGACAAGATAATTTAGGTTTGATTCCAGTCCCTCTAAATAACTCTGAGGTACTTCATTTGTGGGGGGGGAGGCCACTGGCAGAAAAATGTAATGCTTCCAGAACCCCTAGTCTTAGACTTAGGCAATATTCCACAGATAAATCCCTAATGTGTATTAATTTTACAAGCCATATGAGGTTAAGTTATTGGGAAGCCGTATGGCATAATCATACAATGGTATACTCCGTAAGAGCTGATAGTGAGCCCATACTGACTAAAAGAGTATAAGAGGTCAGAAACCGGAAAGGTTTCCAAACACTAGGTTGGTGAATCAACACAACAAAAATAGCTGTGGGAAATGTTCATCCTGAATATTGTAAAAATATAGTACGTGAGAATAATTGCAAAACACAAATGAAGGCACTGCGTAAAGGGAGTTTCATAGGTGAATTATGTCAAGTCTTGTTACATCATAATGTACCCTTTATTCTCCCAGGTGACATGTACTATATTTGTGGGAGACAAGCCTATAAGTGGCTGACCCCTAATTCCCAAGGGTAATGTTTTTTGGGTAGGATAGTACCTGAAGTACTGACCATATCACACGAGACTATGCTTAATGTACATAGATCTAGTCCCCCTCCTTATGTGCATGTTCCTTACGAACACAGATATAAGAGAAGTGCGTCACACCATGGTAAACATGTGGCCACAGATTTGATAAATGAGTCAACTGGGTTTCAATTTTTAGTAGCCTTAGATTTCACAAAGACTGCTAGAGGTACCCTTAATTATAAATACATCCACGCCTTAGCAAATTTATTTGATAACGTTACTGACATGTATGATGATACTTTTCGGTATACTGGTTTAGAATTGCAGTCCTATATAAAGGTGTTTACACAGCATAGAATGGTTTTAAATTACTTGACAGCTGTCACTCTGTCCACCCAGTTTGGAATTAAGTGCTGTACCTATATCACTAATAATACTGAGGACCCTCATGAAGTGAGAGATCAGAAAATGGATGAAATCCTTCAATTGAAATGGGAGTTCCGTAGGTCTCATAATATATCTCTGTCCAGTGTTGGAGAGGAAATAGCGGAGTGGGTGTCATGGTTGAACCCTGTAAATTGGGTCTCAGGAGTAGGGGACTGGGCTAAAGCACTAGCTACTGGGGTGATTAAACTGTTAGTACTGTTAACAGGTGTTATCATGAAAATTGTGCTAAAAATGAAATGTGTTCAAGGAATAATAAGATGTAAGGGGAAGAAATCGGAATTGGTTATGAACAGAGAGCATAGAATTAGCCAATAATGTTTTATTTTATAATCTAACATTAGAGAGAGTTTAGGGCGATAAATTGAGGGGTCTATCGAAGGGTGGCCTGTTGAAACAGAATTAAAGCATTGGGCCTGATCCAGAACAACGCTTCAGAGCGAATTTATGCGTGGCTGAGACATAAAATCGCGTGTTTTTAAGTACTGCGCATGCGCACCATAGAAAATACGCACAATAGCGTAGCGTAATTGTGATCGTATGGGCCATTCACGTATGTGTCACGTAAATACTTACACGAGGGCGTGCCAATTTTACGTGTGTCCAAAATACGTCTGAAATATGTGAAGTAGGCAGGGGGTTGTATTTAAAGTGTACAGTATGGGCGTGCTTAGCTGCGTAAATTCGTCTAGCTCATACGTACATGTGCGTATGACTGCGGTTACGTTGGAAAAAGTTAAGCTAGGGTTTGGAAAGCGTATCTTCACAAAATACGTACGTTCAAAGGGTGTGCCGAGGGGAGTGTAATGAATTTACGCGCATGAAAATACGCTACGCGAATAAACGTACGGCAAACATAGTTCTGGATCTACCCCATTATTACTAAAAAGAAATATAATAAACAATCTCTGCATAGCTAGTGAACAAAGGACCGCGGGCTTTATTACATTTAAAATATACCTATTAATACGCACATTAATAAACACACTTTTACACAGGACTTGTTCATATTTAATGTATAAATGCATTCCTATTTATTAAAACTGTGCTTTATCTCTGCAGATGGAATAATCAAGGGATAACCATAGAACAGCGAATTAATGCAATATTTATATCATGTTTATAGTCTCAGGGTAGATAAAATTATAACCCATATTGTTAGCTTAGTTGCTATGAGACCGCATGTAGCGGCAGTAGATTATGCTTATTGCTAGGTTAGAGTAACAAATGTGTATGAATGTATGATATGCTGATGACCCTCCGGGAGAAGGACAATGGTTCTCACTCTCCCTGAGAAGGCTTTTGGATTGAACGTCTTGCCTGCTAGTTGGTCGCGCTGCTGTTTTATCGTTGAAGCTGTACCTTGCTGTTAACCTGCTCCCTGCCGACACGCTTTTGTGGGTTGGATCGCATCTTCGTCTCTGTGGTGATTTTGGGTAACTATTGCGTATATTTCACTTTGCAGCACATTCACTGGAACACTATTATTTTCCACATAGTCTCCTCACCTTTTTTGCACTTTCTTCACATATTTCACTTCCCTTCACTTACATTTTTTAGCACCTCATTCATTCTATCACTCCTTATATCCATTTATCCCCCCACCCATCCAATCACATTGATTCTCAGCATTGTATAAATAGATTAAGTTTTATTCACGTTTACTTCCACCACTGGTATCTTTAGTTGGGTTCCTTCACCCAACTCCTAACCTAACACATTCACTCTTACATTTTTAGGATCTTTCACTAAATTCACATTTCACTACGCAGCACATTCACTGGTACACTATCTTACATTATTCACCTCACAGTCTCCTCACCCCTTTGCACTTTCCTCACATACATTTCACTCCTCTTCATTTATACTTTTTAGCATCTCATCCATCCTATCACATTTCTTCTTATTCTCAGGACTTATAAATAGATCAAGATTTATTCATGTCTACTTCTATTAACGGTATCCTTAGTGCTGGATAAATGGAGGTGGACATAAAGGGCTTAAAAATATCAGAGAATGGCGAAGGAGCCCGACGTAGGTAAGGAGCAGAAGATCCAGTGATCTTCCGTCATCCGTGGGCTCCCCCTTGTGGAGAAAAGTTAAATTTTAGCTGTCAGGACAATACTCCGTTTACCTCGGTACTGAGATCTGAGGGAACAAAGGAATAGAGAAAATACCATTCCGGACCCCATAACATTCCAGGAATCAACACCTAGTAGCGGGTTAAAGTTACCACTATATGAAATTAAGACGCTGTCTTACAGAATACTACACCTTTAAGAAAAACTCGACGCGCGCTGATTACGTCACTATCGGAGCACCTTAAAGGACTCACACGATTCCTCCATAACCACTTACCTTGAAAAAGAGCACTAACATGCTTGAAACGCGTCGGAAGTTGGCAGGAGTTTTCCCCACGATACCCAGCACGACCAGCACCTTCTGCTTTCTCCCTCCAGTGTCGCTGCAGATCTATAGGGCCCTTTAGAGAAGCGTTTGACCAGCGAGGAGCATACCATTCTTAGGAGACAGGGAGTGTGGCCAAGTTTGAGGTATATGTGAGGGCTCCCTCCTTTTGAGGGGATATTTTGTATGAAGATTTTTCATGAAGAATCTTTTATGAAAATTTATTTGTAGAGTTTTTTATTGAAGATTTTTATTTATTTATATATTTTGAAGATTTGTCTACATGAAACAAAACCCCGTTTTATAAATTGATCCTTGGAATGTTACACATTTAGGTACCTTTTTGTGGTGTCCCTCATCCCCGTTGTTAAGGATTAGGTACCACAAGCCCATTCCACATTAGGGGCTGCAATACAAGCAGGTCCTGTTTTCAGGAATACATGTAGGATCCATCCCTTTATTAGGACAGGGGCGGCATATATTCCGTAGGATATCTGTGGAAAATACCTTATGACACGCTTGGTTACAAGACACATAGGGGGTGATTCAGAGATGCGATTGCGAAAAGATCGCAATTATACGCACCTTAGGTAAGATCTTACCATGTTCCAGCGCACTGCATAAACAGTCACTCCCCTTGCAAACAGCGGTGGATCTTAAACTTAGACCACCATTGACTAGCCCTAACTCTGCGCTGTCATTTGGGACCTTAAGTGACGTGGGAGCGTTTCCCTCATTTCCCTGCCTCCCCCCGCCCATTTCCATGCAAATCCTTAAGATCTTAAACTTTCGCAGCACTTAAGATCTTAAGTGCTTGCGTGCGATTCAAACTTACGCTCATAGCGAATTTACGCTCCTAACCGCTACGTAGACGGCGTTGCACTATTACTATGCATGCGCAGTAATGCGAATTTTCTAAGATCTTAAATATACGCACCTAAGTGCCGTGGAAATCGTATCTCTGAATCAGGCCCATAGAGTAGAAAGGGAGATATTAGAGAAGAGATTGAAGAAGAACAAAGACCACGTGATATGCCAACATACAAGACACAGGAAGTGTGAGTATCTCTATTGGGGCAGCGTGGCTTTTATCCCTTGTAGCTAATATTGCACTAGGGTCTCCTTCTTTTTTCTTCTCTTGCACCTATACTTCTGGGACAACGGAGATATCGCAGGAAGGACCAACACAAGAATAGAGAGAGATAACACTATATGCTATCTAACAAGACATCTCATTGTGAGTACCAGTCTTTGGATTCTATTGAAATTTTAAGTCCAACAGGATTGCACTATATTTGTCTCATTTCTTCTGGGTCTTCGATTGAGGACATTGGGAAAGAAGATACTATTCAGGATCAACACCTCTCAAAAGGACAGTATAAAAGGACATCATCTTGATTATACAGAAGCACCATAAGAATTTTTTTGAGGACTTCCCCCATTTAAGGACGTTACAGAGAAAACAATACCGGAACAACACCTAGGACATCAGTAGGACTTTTTTGAAGATCTCTGAAGAGAGGTAACTTATAATTTTTCTTCCCAGTGCGGAACTGTACCATCACATCTTTTTTTCTGTTTGTATGATATTTAACGATCTACTATGAGGAGTTTCAGGAGGTATTTTGTTGGTGGGTGCCTCCAGTGGCGGTATTTCTGCAGCAGGGGGAAGCGCGGGTTCGTAGTATTTTTGTGTGCTAACTATTGCGTATAATTGTGTACTGACGTACATGGTACTTTTGGGGTACACAGACTCAACAAACCTCCTGACCGATGCGGCCAGAGCATCAGGCTTCAGGGCCTACTTCAGCGGCTCTTGGTGCGCAACTCCTTGGCCAGCGAACTGGATATCCTCTGGCGCGATGGCTAACCTGCTGCTGCTCAAGCTATACCACATAATAGTGGCTGTGGAAATTTGGGCGGAATGATTACGGGACCGTGACGTCATTTTCCATTGCGACAACATGGGTGTCGTACAGGCAATCAATAACTTATGTGCCTCTTCCCTCCCCGCTGTCCGCTTTCTTCGGCACCTAGTCCTGTGATGCCTGGAATGTAACATCCGCTCTAGCGCAGAGTACGTAACAAGCTTGCGGATGCCCTGTCCCATTTCCAATGGTCCAGATTCCGCTCCCTTTACCCTGCTGCAGATGTGACTGGTTCCCCTTGTCCCTCCCATCTCTGGCAGGTGGCAGATCCCAGTTGAGAGAACTTGCTAGGTATTCCCTAACCCCGGGCACATTGAGGCAGTACGAGGCAGAGTGTTCCACCTAGGTAGGTTTTGCTGGTACGCAGGCGCACTGTGGACCTCGATGCCAGGAATTGCTTGAAGATTTTAAAAGCCGGGAGTATGTTGCGGGGAGGTCTAGAGCCAGCATGGGTATAGCACTTGCGGGTATTGCCTGTTTCCTGCGGTTAGAGGGTTTCTCGGATATCACCAAGGGTTTCCTCATATCTAAGGCACTCAAAGGGTGGTCCTGGGTTCACCCTGTTCCCCCTGACCGTTGAAGACCTGTTACACCCAAATTACTGTCTGCCATGTAACAAGCCCTCTCCTCCTTGACCCTTAATGATTAGTAATCCCTCCTGTTTTCCACGGCTTTCCCCATGGCATATTCAGACACCTTTCACCTTGGCAAATTGGTAGCTAAATCCCGTACTGCCTTGGATTCAGGGCTGCTTTTGGTGAATGTTGTGGTGAATAAGGAGGTGGTTTTATGTAGAATTTGCCGCTCCAAAGCTGACCAATCGGGTAGGGGTAGATGGGTGACGCTACCTAGATCAGGCAATGGGGTAGATCCAGAACTAAGTTTGCCGTACGTTTATTCGCGTAGCGTATTTTCGTGTGCGTAAATTTGTTACACACACCTCGGCACACCCCTTGAACTTATGTATTTTGTCAAGATACGCTTTCCAAACCCTACCTTAACTTTTGCCAACGTAACCGCAGTCATACGCACACGTACGTATGGGCAAGACGAATTTACGCAGCTAAGCACGCCCATACTGTACACTTTAAATAAAACCCCACGTCTACTTAACGTATTTCAGACGTATTTTGGACTAACATAAAATTGGCACACCCACACGTAAGTATTTACGTGACATATACGTGAATGACCCATACGTTCACAATTACGCTACGCTAATGAGCGTATTTTCTATGGTGCGTTATTTAAAAAAAAATGTAAACTATATTTTCTTATAATTAATTGTAATCTGTATAAGGAAGACAAGATATCAAACTTCTAATAATAAATAAAATGTACGCATGACAGAGCCGGTAGGATATTACAGGAGAGGGAGGGGGGTAAACAGGTAGAGAGTGAGGTACATAAGGACTGTACACATGCCTCCCAACTGTCCCGATTCCAGCTGTCCTGTCCGCCCCACAACTTGTCCCGAGAGATCAGACTCTCGGGACAAAGTTGTTTTTCTTTTTTTTTTGTAAAGCCCTGCTGCTGTATATGCTGCTATATATGCTGTCTGTATATGCTGCTGTATATGCTTCTGTATATGCTGTATATGCTGCTGTATATGCTGTATATGCTGCTGTATTTGCGGCAGGGCTTTTCCAGCACAGTACAAGAAATACAGGGCTCCTGTAGGAGGAGGAAGTCACCCACAAGCCAGTGGGAAGGTAGAAAGGTTTAATGGCACCATTAAAAACAAACTCAGTAAAGTTACTACTGAAACAGGTTTAGCATGGCCTGAGGCACTACCCCTTGTCCTGCATAGCATCAGGACTACTCCTAGATCTCCTCTAAATTTGTCCCCTTATGAAATATTGTTTGGACGTCAGCCCCATTTGATGGTAGACCCACAGGAAGAATTGAAATGTAATAACGATGTGACTGTCCGCTATCTCATACAGATGAGCAAGCAGCTTAAGAAACAGCAGAAATGTATTAAGATGATAGCGCCGGACATGCCACAGAGTAATTGTCATGATATTGAACCTGGTGAGTTTGTGATGATTAGGAATTTCTTACGTTCTGGTTGTCTGATTGACAGGTGGGAAGGACCGTACCAAGTACTACTCACTAGCACCACCTCCATAAAGGTTGCTGAAAGAAGCACTTGGGTCCACTCATCACATTGTAAGAGAGCTGTCAATCCTAAGGAGGTTCGAGACGAGGAGGAAGTCGTGACGATTGCCCCTGATCTCGAGTGCCTGTTCCGGGAAGACGAAGTCAAGACTGGCCAATCTCAGCGGAGGAATAACTAATATCCTACCAAGGATGACGCCCATATTGTTTTTCTTAATTATTCCATTCCTTTTCAGTGTACTTAGTTCCGAAGATGGTAAAAGGGTGGCGGAGATCGGTTTTGGTATTGAAGCACAGTATGGGTATCAATCGGACGGTAGTATGGACTCATGGGCTATGCCTAACATTATAGGTTCCGAGTATGAGAAACGCTCCAACTCTGAGGAGAAAAATCACTGTGCAGGATTGTCATCTGAGGAATATTGTATTTGTAAGACTTGTGCCCCGGTGATGGAAGAGAATTGTGTACAAATGTGTCAAACTAAATATAACCCTTTGTTTGACGGGCGCCCTTTAGATCACTACTATGCGTTAGTGGGGAAGGTTTTAAATCAGAGTGTGGGGAAGGTTTTAAACCAGAGTGAATGTTGGGTATGTTCACACATACCTCAGAGACAAGACAACTAAGGTCTGATTCCAGTCCGTTTAAACAACTCTGAGTTACCACATTTATGGGGTGGGAGACCATAATTTGGAAAATGTAATGCTTCCGAAACCCCTAGTCTTAGACTCAGACAATATTTCACAGACAAATCCTTAATGTGTATTAATTTTACAAGCCATATGAGATTAGGTTATTGGGAAGCTGTATGGCATAATCACACTATGGTATACTCTGCAAGAGCGGATAGCAAACCCATACTAACTAAAAGGGTACAGGAGGTCAAAAGCCGAAAGGGTTTTCAAACCTTAGGATGGTGGATTAATTCAACTAAAATAGCTGTAGGTAGTGTACATCCTGAGTATTGCAGAGATATAGTAAATGAGGATAATTGTAAAACTCAAATGAAAACTTTGGGTAAAGGGAGTTTTGTGGAAGAGTTATGTCAAGTTTTACTACATCATAATGTCCCCTTTATTCTCCCAGGTGACATATACTATATCTGTGGAAGAGAAGCCTATAAGTGGCTGGCCCCTAATTCCAGAGGGTTATGTTTTTTGGGTAGAATAGTACCTGAAGTACTGACCATAACACACGAGACTATGCTTAACGTACATAGATCTAGTCCCCCTCCATATGTGCATGTTCCTTATGAACATAGGTACAAGAGAAGTGCGCCCCATCCTATAGCCACTGATTTAATAAATGAGTCCATGGGGTTCCAATTTCTTGTAGCCTTGGATTTCACCAGAACTGCTAGAGGTACCCTAAACTACAAATATATTCATGCCTTAGCCAATCTTATTGACAACATCACAGATTTATATGATGATACCTTTAGGTATACCGGGTTAGAATTACAGGCCTATAAAAAAGAGCTGACACAGCATAGAATGGTTTTAAATTATCTGACAGCTGTAACAGGAGGATATTGTGTCACTCTGGCCACCCAGGTTGGAGTAAAGTTCTGTACGTATATAACCAATAATACTGGAGACCCACATGAAGTAATAGACCGGAAAATGGATGAAGTCCTTCAGTTGAAATGGGAGTTCCGTAGGTCGCATAATATATCCCTGTCCAGTGTGGGAGAGGAAATAGCAGAGTGGGTGTCATGGCTGAACCCTGTAAATTGGGTCTCAGGATTAGGAAGTTGGGCTAAAGCACTAGCTACTGGGTTGATTAAATTGTTAGTATTGTTGATGGGTGTTATTCTGATTATTGTACTAGGCATGAAATGTGTTCAGGGTATAATAAGAGTCCTTCAGTTGGGAGTTCCGTAGGTCGCATAATATATCCCTGTCCAGTGTGGGAGAGGAAATAGCAGAGTGGGTGTCATGGCTGAACCCTGTAAATTGGGTCTCAGGATTAGGAAGTTGGGCTAAAGCACTAGCTACGGTACGGATATTATAATCCTAGAAGAAGTCTTGGTGCGATAGATTGAGAGGTCTATCGAAGGGTGGAACTGTGGAAACAGAAAAATATTAAAGCATATTTGCGAATATTCGCATATTAATCGCTGTATAGTATA
>WWET01005016.1:4705-19606 GCA_011038615.1 Limnodynastes dumerilii
TGATTATTATCATATTAAATATCAATTAATAAGTTCATGTCTCTGTGTTCTTACGGATTCACGTGTCAGACCAGCTCGGTTATTAAACGCTACTGACGGGTAACAGAAGAGGTCATTCTGGGTTGATGATAATTCTGGTAAAGCATAACTGTGTTTGATTTGGGTAAAGGAGAACCGAAGGCCTCCTGTGACTAGCCTTGGTGGTGGCAGTTCATTGGTAATAAGTCATATTTGGGGTGGGAGAAGGGGCATTAGTCATTGTAGAACAGACCAGGTGGCTGTTGTGATTAACCCCTTGAGCCCCAGATAAGTCACGAAAGCCTCAGGTGAGGTCAGGGTCGTGACATAAATAAATAAAATAAATAAACAAATACATAAAAGAATACATAAAATATACACAGCCGACAATTGGCTGTCAGCACTGCGTATTTCTAAAATGTCAATTCATAGCGGTGCACACAACCCCTATTTGAGACACATCCCTTTCTGAAAAGGTTGCAGCGGCAGCAGTCGCTTTGCGGCAAAGGAAGGACCAATGAATGCAAAGAAAGAATTTATGACTCTAGCGACGAGTCAAGATGTGAATGCTGCAACGGCTTCATCCTCACACTAACCCTTCCTTTCTATTATCCTAACCTCAACCATCCACCTTCTGTGGCCTAACTCTAACCTGAACCCTTCATCTCCTGCAGTCTAACCATTACCTTAACCCTCCATTTCCCGCAGCCTATCACTAACCTTCTAGTCAGTGCTCTCATCGTTACCCGTGCCCGCAGATCGCCGCAGTCCAGCCCTATTCTCTCCCTGGTGTCTGGGAATGAGTACTTTGGTGAAATGCGGCCTCACACTATAAGTGCCCGTTCCTGGTATTACAAATCACAATGTAAAAATTATACAGTCACAATTCAGCAGCTGCACCCCGTATTCAGGGACATCATTGAGCTTGTGTGTTGTGTGTCTCACAAAACTGACAGGAAATGCTTTTGTCTAATGAATATATTGGCAATGATGTTTTATTCTTTATAATAGCCATAGGAATATATGAAAAGAAATTCTAGCCACATAACATAGGTAGAGAAGCAACTATTTTAATAGTGGTTCCTTGAGAAAGCCCAAGCGAAACATACGTCGGACGTCTCCAGCATACTCTTCTTGTGCATCGGGTGGGTTGCTTTCTGCTTGATGACCAGTGTTTGCTTTCATATTATATTCTTGTCGACCCAATACTTGAGAGACCAGGGAGGGACACTAACTGCCTGGAAAGGTGAAGCATTGGCCGTGAGGCCACTAGTCTATATAGGGACAGGTTCCTCTCTAAAGATAGCGGGTGATGGCTTTGGAATTCAGATGCATTTGCCCTGATGCGATAACTATGTTATATCTGGTCTGTGATACTACTGTTTAATATTTCACCTACTGTTTTAATATGTGTCTGATTAAACTTTGATGTTTTAATACTTGTGAGAGTGGACATTGAATATATCTAAGACACATGCACTACAGAAATAGTTGGTTCTCTACCCATGTTATGTGGTTAGAATTTCTTTTCACATATTACTGTGCTTTTCAACTATATTAGTAGCACCTCCCGAATGGTGGGAGTCATTGTCTTATTTTATAATAGAGGATTGGCACGGTATTGTTTGTTCACATATTTTAATAGGAAGCAGATGGGTGGGAAAATCAGGTCTTTATTTCAAGTACCACGATACACAGCAATGAAAAAAACAAAACAAATATTAACACTTCCAATATTTAATTATAGACGCAGTGCATGGTCATACAAATACTTAATGCTTGAACTTACACTTGATTGTTAGTATAAAAGTGCATGAAAAATATCAATTTATTTTGATCGATCAGAATTTTTAGCTTAAATCAATCTATCTATCTATCTATCTATCTATCTATCTATCTATCTATCTATCTATCTATCTATCAATACAATAAACATGTGAATGATGGTTTTATAGCAGATTAACTTCCCATAGTTATCAGATGGTGGTATATGTAATAAATAGTGACTTTGCTAAATCACATATTAAAAATGGCCTAGTTATTAAAAGCAAGTCTGATGGGTTTTGCTTTTAAGAACATTTCCTTTTTGACATATTATTAACTATTAACAATGGAATCAGAAATCAATCAGCAACCTGCATTTCTGTGCAATGACACAATAGTGTGTCACCAAATTCACCATCAAAATGTTACATACCAATGGTACCGGAGCCTATGTACAATTCAAAGGCTGGTATGTTAGTCACCATAAATAGCACTGTATATAGGAAGCTATAACCATCGGCTGTCAATCTGGATGCTTCTACCAGAATCAACACATGATGTTTGTGGGTGATCACTGGATATAAGAAAAAATGTTTACATGTCTTATCGAGCCCACCAACCTCCATAAATTGCAAACTATGGACCGGATCCACAGGACCGTCCGTTAGGCCACTTACGCACATAAAGCGTGTAAGTGGTCGCAAGCACCAACCACACATTATCATTTTACGATAGTTCTGTACGATAGTTGTTCCATTCGCTGGGGCGGGAGTTCACTCCCCTCTCCTGCGTAATGCCAGAACACTCTCCGTATGGATCCAGTCCTATATTCTTATGAAGTATTATTGTTTTTTTTTCTTTTCGTTTCTTTTAAGGCAAAATCCAAAAATAAATACTTAATCTCTAACATACAAAAATAAATGGAATGTTTGAACTGACATGTCCTCTTAACTAGGGCCTATTTAGCTATTATATTTTAACTAAAAGTGTAAAAAAGAAGTTTTTGGATAAATTATCTTAAAATCAGTGTTGTTTAAATGTATTAAATGAGCATCTTTGCCTCTGCTCTTATTACCACATCATATTGCACTATGCAAATTAGTAAACAGGTTCTATAAAGTTAACGGACATGTCATTTCAATCTATTATCATATATACATAGCATACACAGCATACACATAAATACACAAACAGGTTTATAGAAGAGAGAGAGAGAGAGGAAGAGAGAGAGAGAGAGAGAGAGAGAGAGAGAGAGAGAGAGAAAGAGAGGGCAAAACATAATCTACTTCATATTTTCCTTTTCATTTCACTCTTCGACATTTAAGAAGTTCTGTCTCTACTCTTAAGCATATTAAAAGTTCTCCATCTTTGATAGCCCCGTCCCCATGGATTTCTATGTGGGCGAAGTGTCTTGCAAATTCAGAAAAAGTGCATTTTCTGGTATAATCCAAAAGTCGCTGAGCTGTTGCATTGTTACATAGGGTATTGAGAACCCTATGCTATTACCAAAAACATTGCATCTAATAGATCCCCCCCTTCCTACAGGCATCATTTTTAAATCCTCATTGACTCCCCATCATTATATGTTTGTAAGTCATATATGTTTGCTTCCAATTGGTTCACTTCCACATTAAGCAGCCCCTGGGGATTCGGCCAGGGGAAGGGGATAATTAGCTCCAGATGGTAATGAAGTTTTAATATCTTAGAAATATATTTTGCTGACTGAGTTAAAAAAAAAATTCCCTCTATAAACAAAACGGTTATAATAGTAACAATAGTAATAAAAATAATGCAATAATTCTTAACAAAACTTCCTATGTACATTTAAAACAATAAGTGAGTCCAATATTTTATGTTAGAGTTATATGGACAATGGAGGTAGCAGAATTGGAAGAGAAATAAAGTTGGGGCTCTCCACTTGCAGAAGAAATGGAGCCATACAAGTGTATAGATGTTATATATGAGACAAGGGAGGTCTCCACACCAGCTTCTAAGCTATGACTGTAAACAAGTCCTATTAGTGCAAAATGATCTACTTTAAAGCTGCTGGTTTTTCCTACAGTTGCCTGTAAAGCTTCTACAAGTACTTCAAGTACTTCAAGGTAGAACTCATTAACGTGAGACAAGATGGTACCCTCTCATCACTACATATAGACAGGCCCATAGTTTCCTAATAATATGTTCATGAGGAAAGTCTTTACATGCCCATACATCCTAATGAACAAATATATATATATATATATAGTAGTGACTAAAATAACTTTTTGTTTGCCACTTAAACACATAGGGCCTGATCCAGAGCAACGCTCGCAAGCGAGCGTACGACGATCGTATGCGAAAATTCGGCAAAAAATTCGCAACGCGCATGCCCAGTATGACAGCTTCCGGTCGCCCGAGCGTCATGAGCGAATAGCGGGCGTATTGTTAGCGTAATTTTCGCTCGCGGGGCGTATTTTTTTTTACGATGGTCGGCTGGGCGCCCGTTTTACTACAGGGAGGCGGGGATAGCCATTTAAATTGTACAGTATGGGCGTGCTAAGCCCGTACGCTCAGCGTATTTTCTGCGAATTTTCGTACGGCCGACGGGCGTACCCAGTGTAGGGTATAGCCGCCGTAAGCAGGGACTTTACTATGGGAGTGTTAGGGGCGTGTAGGCTGATACGCCCGAGCGAACGTTCGCATTCGCCCATCGTGCGAATTTTCGTAGCTCTGGATCAGGCCCATAAAACCTACTTATGTACTAAACATCAAAACATTCATAAGTCTAATGCAGAAATGAGCAAAGCTGTGGACGTCAGCTGGTATCTGAGATGATCTCTTCTTGAATGAGGGTAGTGGACGTGTTCTTTGAACATACGTCTGGCTTAGCACCAAGGAAGATATCTATAAAGACGTGGCTAGACCTCCAGTGGCTTCACACCTTAATGTCCTCTTTGATGATAATTGCATGGGAGCATACAGTGATCACCAGTCCAGCTTCAGATCTGCCTTGCTCCACACGTACTTTCCTCCTCTTTTAAAGAACATCCTCTCATCGAAACCACTAAACTTTATGCCATTTTCCACACCGACATCCAAAATGGATCTGGAAGGATCTTTACGGTTATTTCTGCAGTCAAGAAAGCGCATCTAGTGGGACAAATAAATAAATAAAAACAAGTTAAATAAATAACCTGATCGACAAGAGTGAGATAAATTGCAAATTGTCTCTAGCGTTGTCCTGGAACTTGTCTATGTTGTCTTTATTTTAGAAGGACAACGTGTCATTCAATGCCAACACAATGCCAGTGGAAGGCACACGAATGAGAGGCGCCACAAACAAGTTGAGAAGTCAGCATAGAGTGTGAGCCTAAGTAACATATTACTACTTTGTTCTGCAGAAATGCCCTCTACTGACTGGCTGATTTATAACAGTGCCGTAACTAAAGTGGGTGAAGAGGATGCAGTTTCTGTGGTGCCCGAAGGTGAGGGGGCCATGAGCATCTGCAACCTCAGTACCTACTGTAGTTATGTTGCCTTCTGTCCTTTCCTTTTTGCTATGTTTACTCTGCCATAAGCCTGCCTTAAATCAGTCATGCGGATCATTGGTCCGTAAGACCGCTGATCCGCAGCAGTGTGGGAGCCCCCTCCCACACTGTACGCTTTGCATGCTTTCCCCCACCCACTTTAGCAGGCAGAGGGGAAGCACAGCCCATTTCATAGGAAATGGGCTCATATGGAACAAAGTTCCGTATGAATCTTTCTGCGCTAGGATCGTTACCCTAGCGTAACATCTGAAGGGTACAGACTTCTGCTAGCAACTTGCGAAGGTGGGGTGTCGCACGGAAGTTTGGATCCGGTCCATTATGCTATATATAAATTGTAATATACATAAAAATGAGTCTTAGATACTTACATATTCATCCAAAATGAGGTAAGAATCCCGCATCTAAAACAATACATAAAGGTTAAAAATATGATATGTTAATAATACTTTTCATCTCAATTTCTAATATACATTGCTACTTGGAGCACATATGCAAATAATACACTTCATTTATTTTGGAATTAATATGAGTGTGAAAAGCAAACAGCAGTTAGTGCATTGCACTGTAATTACAATGTATTTGTGTAACAAAAAAAAAGGGTTGTTGAAGTGACCAGATAAATATATGAAATGTGCACTATTGCAGAGCTGTAACAATGGTGCATGTTTTTGAGCCCCCACTCTCTGGATGTGTCCAGAACTCTGTATGTGACAGGGGAGTAACACGGGAGTTCACTTCCCTTTCATGTGCAGACTTTCAGACCTTCTTACATACAGAACACCCAAAAGGTCTGTATCATGTCCATGATTATGTTATTATTATCCAGGGTTGTTTGGGTGGCACTGAGGCTTTTGCCATAGTTCAGGGCACAGGAGAATGCAGGGGGGTTGACGAGACAGGGCATAATAAACCTTATTATGGGGATATATGAAATTTTGTAATGCTGGCATATTGAGCCTTATTAATACTGAGTCCTCACTAGCATTAATAAGGCTCAATATGCCAGCATTACAAAATTTCATATATCCCCATAATAAGGTTTATTATGCCCTGTCTCGTCAACCCCACAGAGACAGACAAAAGTTACTTAGTCACTAGGGTAAAGTGAGCGTTGCATAGCAGTCACTAGTGTGCAGTCTGTATTGTATGATGGTTACTAGGGTGCAGTCTTTATTTACAGCAGTTACTATGGTGCAATGTGTATTGTATAGCAGTTACTAGGATGCAGTGTGTGTTGTACAGGAGTCACTAGGGTGCAGTGTGTATTGTAGGGCAGTCTAAAAGTCATTCATAGTCATTCATGTTTGTATTTTAGTCTGCATTTTACTTGTTTCACTGAGTGATTATGCTGGAGGGTGTAATTGGGGAGAGTGGTGTGAATGGGTGGGTAATATATTATATTATTTGTGTAAGCAGAAAAAAGAATATAAAAAATATTATGACATTAGAATTAGGAAATAAATACCTGTGTGTTAGATTCCGGAACCAAACTTTTAATGTTCTTATGACGAGCCAGAAAACTTTGAAAGTCGTCATCTGAGATGACAAATTTTTCAGCTTGTCTCAAAGCGTCTTCACCGCAATTTTCACCTTCAATAATGAGACACTGAAACACCTGGAGAGATAATAGGAAACGTTATTTAAAAATAAACAAAAACAAAAAAAAGTTTTGTTTTAGTATAAAAGTAATTCTTAAGCAATAGACATTATATAAACTCACTCACTTCTTAGAATAAAAAAGTATGTAAGTGATATTTGGCAACATAGGGGTGATTTTGCTCAAACAAAATCCCGAACTAAAAATATCACATATACATAAAATGGGCTTATAAACTATAAATGTGGAGGGCACACAGAACTAGGATGGTTACAGAAGGTTCTGTCACCTAGGTGAAATAAAAATATACACTTAGAAACTTGGTACATTTATATCTCTAAGTTAATGGTTTTTGAAATGTACTGTAGCTAGGAAGGTACAGGAGAAGTGAATGCCCCTTGCTGTTAAAGTATAAAAAAAACATCATTATTAATAATGGGTAATACTACAGCATGTAATTTTTATTAATGGGGGAAACAATGTATGTCATTTTTAAAACTATATAAAACTACTATGGGTTATTTATAATGGGGGAAACAATTTATGAATAGTGAAACTGAGTAGTTTTATGGAGTATTAAAAATGACATAAGTATTTTCAGCATTATTAAGTACATATACTGTCATAATTTACCCATTAATAATAATAATAATAATAATAATAATAATAATAATAGTATTTTAAATCATTATAAATATTACATACAATAGTTTCTCCTATTATTCAGCCACAGTTTTTTTATTATTTTGAAAACTACTGTATGTAATTTGAAACTACTGTAGGAAAATATTAATAATAGGGGAACTACTGTGGGTCATTATCAATACCTAGGGTGCTTTGGTGGGCCATTTTCTGGGGCATCTATGATCATAACACTATATATAGGTGTAACTTTTTTTGTAAAGAGACTTTAGAGAGCTGTTTTTTTTTATTTATTTATTTTTTTTTTTTTAAATAATTATATCCACTTTATTTAGTGAATTGGTATACAGAGGCTGTAAAAAGGAATAAAAAGACAAATATTTATTTGCTCCCTATCATGTAGAAAGCTGGCTACACCCCTGATTTGGTTTTACCTCCTGATAAATATCTTGCCTTTTTGCTCTTTTCTGTCTAGCTAGCATCATTCTATGCTATTTATCCAGGTCACATATTTATTGTAAAAAATAATAATCTACTCATCCTGGTGATAAATAGAATTGACTGAAAGGCACAGAGAGTAAACTATTCCACTCCCTCCTCCAACCTGGATATATTTCCTGAGCTGAAGTTGTTTTAACCTGAAAACTGTATGCAAAAATGTAAAGGGTCCCACTGATACAGTCCTACCACAACAACTTACCTTCCAGCGTATCGGACTGATCATAGCAATTTCCTTATTCATGTCCTCATCCACATTGTAACGGTTGATAACAGAATTTATTTTAAAGGCAACATTATAATCCTGGCACCATTTTCTGATGGTCATTAGTTTCTCCACATGGTTTTTCCGTCCTTGTCCTCGGCCAATGAGCTTATTGACCTCCTCCACAAAGCTGTCACAGGACACAGCGAGAATATCTAAATGTTCACCTGAAAATGAAACATTGCTTGTCTTTAACTTATTGGAGTTATGGAAATACAAAAACAAAACACACGCACAGCACACACAGTCCTACTCTGTCCTTTACCACCTATAGCCAAAAGCAGCTGAGGCCGGATCACATGACGTCAGAACCTCTCTGATATAAAATAACCCTTTGAAGACCCATATGTCATTTCATATCTGTGTGGAGCTGGTTAGTTACATCTTCCTCATCAGGAGGGCATGGGGGCATCGTTTATCACTACTTACGTAGGCTGGGTTGTAACCTCACACATAGGGGCAGAACAAGAATCCCCCAAAGCTAACCTACAACCCCTTTATCCAGCATGTGTGAGGTGTCATTCCCAGGCCGTCAACCCCTTTCCACATGTGTGGACAACGGTCAGCCCCCATATCAGCCATACCTACTCTATACATGGTAAATATGCCACTTCTCCCACACATGGCAGATTGATTGTGTGTAAGATGCCTGCTGGTATGGTATTATGTATAGTTGCTGTTAGGTCTTTTTGCAGTGCCCCTGATTTAATGAGACTGTCCCACCAGTTAGCCTCTATATGAGAAGTACAGCTGTGTTTCCCTCACTCACCGTATATCTGAAACCATTTCTCTGTGATAAGACTGCCATTGCTCACAATACTGACGCTGGGTAACTTCAGATCTTGCTTGCAGTACTGGACCAGCTTTCCAACAAAGTGTCCTTTGTCCTGCATGAACGGCTCCCCGCCTGAGAAGTTTATCTTTTCCATACCTAGAAGACAGAATAGGTTATATGACATAACAAAGTATATTAATAGTATCAGTGAAATACTTATATAGATGTGAATAAGTGACAAGTGAAAATTGAAAGATTTGTAGAATGTTGGGCTCTGACACACCTCCAGTTAGCTATTTATAAGGTTTTTTATTTCAAGATCATAAATAACAACAATTATAATAGTTGCAAATTCACACAAAAAAATAAAGCAAACAATTAGGTAAATATTTTAGTAATATTATTCCCTTTGTTTGTGTTATTAATCATTTGTTACAATAATTACTGCTTTTAGCAAAATACAAGCACCTGCAGAATCTAAAACTTAAGCAATGATATTGGGATTTATGTCCCGTATGACAATTATGTTTCCTAGGCTTACACAATGGGACAGCTTTACTAAGCTGCGGGTGTGGAAAAGTGGAGATGTTAGCCATAGCAACCAATCAGATTCTAGCTGACATTCTCTAGTATGTAATAGAAATGTGAAAGCTAGAATCTGATTGGTTGCTATGGGCAACATCTCCACTTTTCCAAACTCGCAGCTTAGTAAATCTGCCGCAATATGTTACAGCAATAGACACCACCCAATGCAAAGGAAATAGGATGCTTTAGTAAATAATTCCATTTTGCTTATACTGAGAGAAAATAAATTAACAAAAAAATCTATGGAACTATACCGTATAGCATATAACTGCAAGCATTTCTCAGCATCATTTCTGCAAGGGGGTGGGGCTTAATGATGCAATTTATGCAAATTGTGACATTAAGCCCCGCCTCTGGCAATCACTCCTGTAATCTCTAGTGTTTCAGGGGATGGGTGGGGCTTGATGACATCCTCGCACATCCCTAGTAACGCTAGGAATTACAGGAGTGATTTATTGCAGGTGGGGCTTGCGGGAGCTTTGCCGGCTCTCCCGGGATACCGGGAGAACTGCCCAAATTTCGGGAGTCTCACGGATATTCCGGGAGAGTCGACAACCCTGCAGTACACTGGTAAGATGTGTAACCTAGCTCACAATTATAGCGTAATCTGTACGATAATAGATAACTCTAAAAAAGTGTACCCTGCTTTTCTGTACACACACAACACATCTATACAGTTACAGTACACACAACATATTTTTACATTCACAGAGTAGACAAAACATCTATACTGTCACAGTGCACACAGCACTATACAATTACAGCCGACACAGCACCTCTGATATACTAAAATCACTGTACACACCACATGTATACAGACATGTATACATGGCCAGATTTACTAAGATTTACTAAGCTGTGGGTTTGGAAAAGTGGAGATGTTGCCCATAGCAACCAATCAGATTCCAACTCTCAGCTTAGTAAATCTAGCCCTCAGTGTACAATGCACATCTATACATTTACAGTACACATAACACATATATACAGCTAAAGTGTACACAGCACATACAAAGTATACAGTCACTGTGCACACATCAAATCTGTACAGCTACAGTGCTCACAACACATGTACAGTCTCCACATGTACAGCATGAAGAGCCTTTACATACCAGCATCTTTTAGCATGGCCAGTCCTCTCTTGGCTTCTTCTAGGGGTAACACAAAGGAAGTCTTTGCTGTGTGGAAGCAGAAGCCACACTTGTAATTGCACTGTCTGGTGAAGTGGTAATTCACACTGGTGGGAGTCACTGTGCCCGGGTCTTGGGTAACTTTGCCTTTAGTAGAAGTTACATTGTGTTCCGCAAAGATTTGTTGCCAGCCCCATGGTGAAAGAAGCTCCATGTATTTTAATGCAAGCTTCATATTCCTCCAGAGAGATGTAAAAATAATTGTAACTGACAGCAAAAATGGGGACAGCATCTTGTCAAGTTGCGCTGACACTGGTATCAGATCTGCAACTGTACAACCCTGCATCCATGTGTTTATATACAGCAGGCTCACCCTCCCACACCCACTATCAGTCACTTTTATTGCAGTTTTACTTTCCATTCATTATAAACAAAACCCGAAACTACCGTACGATGTCAATGATCCACACACACATCCAGCTCTTCTCTTTACTGCCTCTAGTGGTGAACTTCATTATCTCCCCATAAGAAAACATTCCTTAAACTTCGTTTTCTTTTTGACAGAAGTACAATAAACGACTATGGGGCTGATCCAGATTTTCTGATTAATCGCAAATAGGTGCAATTGTAGACCATGTTGTACTGCAGGGGAAAGGGAAATTTATACCTTGAAGACAGAAATAGGGTCAAGAGAAGTTTCCTAACTGAACTTGTATTTACAGATTAAAGATACTTATGCACTATGGGCTGGATCCAGACTTAAGTAAGTGCTGCATGGAGTCCAGAACCATACACACAGTTTATAGCAAAAGATTTGCACCAGCCTCATGTCTAATTTCAAGGGGCTAACACTCCACAGCACACTGCTTGGATGTAGTGTTAGTGCATTCACACTGCAACTGAAGGACTCACACTAAGCATAGTGACCATTTCCAGTATACATTGCAGTGTGCTACCCAGCACTTATGCAACGTATATGGTCATATAGCTACATTGGGCTGGATCCAGACCTTGTTAAGTGCATGAACTTAGTTACTCAAGGGCTAAACCATGTTGATTTCAGGGGGAGCCAAGTTAATTGTATTCTTTGCATGCATGGATGTCTCTTTGAATTGCTTACTGCACACAGATACTGACCAGTGTTACTATCACACTGTTATTTAGACTTGGGCTGGGAAACATCACCTCTCAACTCTAATACTGTTTGCAACATATGAAAAATGACTCCCCTGCAATCAACATGGTTTAGCCCAGGAGTAACTCATTTCAAACACTTACTTAAGTCTGGATCCAGCCCTATCACATATTTATTTTTATATTTACAAGTTGCATGTTTCTTTCCTCCATTTTACACTCATCAGAAAACACAAGATAGTGATTGGGTGTTGGAAGCAAAAGGGGAGGTAAGTGGAGTGATCCTATGGATGTTTGGATGCGGCAGCCCTGTGATTGTGGGCCGTATGTAGAGTTTTCCGATATGCTCTACTGCGCATGTGCAGTAATTCTGTAACGTAATCTACGTTACTTGTTGCAACGTAGATTGTGTATACGCAGTCTTTAAGACTTACAGCAGGCGCAGTAGAGCATATCGGAAAACTCCGGCCGCATTTGCAATGTGGCCGGAGCTCTGCATACGGCCCTGTGTATCTGAACACTGATCCACATGCATTGAAATTGGATAATTGAATGTGCTTATCCAGTCCATTGTGATTAATACTATCATTGGAGCAGAGCCTTATTCACGCACGTATTACGTGCGTGCGAGGGTTCGTAGGTTTATTTGCGTAGTTGGGAGTGCACGCTCCTCTGCACTCCCCACTCTTGGTAGTAAATCTGGACACTTACGTGTCCAGATTCCTACCTTAAATATTATGACTAGGTCTGTGACCTTACAGCCGCAGATATAGTCATAACGAGGCTTCCTCCGCCCCGGAGCCTTCATTTAAATGGCTATCCCCGCCTATATGGCAGGGCTTGAGCCATCGTAAGGGAAGGGTCTGCCCCTTCCCCGTAAGTACTGTTGTATGTAACTTTAATAGTACTTACGCTAAAGGAACATCTGCCGCGCACATACGCAGATGTTCCCTGACAGTGAATTTCCGCAAAGGGCTTGTGTAAATTCACTGTCGTACGTTGATCTGGATCTACCCCATTATCATTAATAAAGGTTTTGGCAAGTGCAAATCAATATGACTGATACAGTGGTGATGGATAAGGCTTCTTTCTGTTGCTATGCAACAGTAAATAAGTCTCTCCCCAGGAGCCACGCACAGCTCCTTCACAATGTCAGGGCAGACCCAGGACCCAAAATTTCCCAGGTCTACCCTGCTGGACTTAACAGGGTTTTTGTTAAAAACATGGCAAGTACATGGCAATAAGTTCAGTTGAAAATCCTGGCTTATTGCCTTGGTGGAGATGTGACAGCAGTATAAGTCTCCACTTCTCCCATCCATCCTCTCCCTGCAGCCTAACCCTAAGTCTCCCCTTCTACCATACATCCCCTTCCTGCAGTCTAACCCTAAGTCTCCCCTTCTACCATCCATCCCCTCTCTGCAGCCTAACCCTAAACTCCCCTTCTACCATCCATCCCCTCCCTGCAGCCTAACCCTAAGTCTTCCCTTCTACCATCCATCCCCTTCCTGCAGCCTAACCCTAAGTCTCCCTATCTACCATCCATCCCCTCCCTGCAGCCTAACCCTAAACTACCCTTCTACCATCCATCCCCTTCCTGCAGCCTAACCCTAAGTCTCCCCTTCTACTATCCATCCCCTTCCTGCAGCCTAACCCTAAGTCTCCCCTTCTACCATCCATCCCCTCCCTGCAGCCTAACCCTAAGTCTCCCCTCCTACCATCCATCCCCTTCCTGCAGCCTAACCCTAAGTCTCCCCTTCTACCATCCATCCCCTTCCTGTAGCCTAACCCTAAGACTACCCTGTTGCACTATATTATCTCCCCGCAGCCTAACGCTAGGACTACCCTGCCATTTACACATCGGCACACACCCTTGTTTAACATATGGTAGACTGCTGTAGGAATTGCTGTTGACTTATTTTGTTAATTTGATTGTGGGCTCTATTTACTTACCTATTCTGTCTTGGGGAACGAAGCTGCACCCGGCTGGCTTACCTTCACTGCGAGTCTTGCAATTTCGCTCACAGAATTTTCTAATACTCATTGCAGAACCTTTCATTCATATGATAATGCTGGGGCTTGGAAATCTACAGGCAGGCACGTTGCCCGGACAGGTAAATTTAATTCTTTTTTTTTTATTACTATTGTTGTTAATTTATTTATAAAAAATATTGTTATAAAAAAAAACTTACATTTTTATTTATTTTTTTATTGTTATTTTGCATACATATATGCTTACTCCATGGGGAATATGGCGAGATCACTGGAATAACTGCTATAATGCCATCCTGAGAGTGTAAAACTCCGCTCTGGAGTTATTGTAAACATAACGAAGCGCTGGCTCATTCTTTTCAGAGAGCACTATAAAGGAAACTGCTGTTTTACATGGCAATCCATGGTTTGGAAATATGAAAATCATAATTTTTATGCAATAATGTCCATTTTACATGAAAATGGGATAGGGTTGCTGACTTTTAACAGCTTCCCTCCGGGAGATCTTGGAGGGAAGCTATAGATGCATGCAGGGGGCGGGGCTTAATGACAATTTCTGCAAATGGCATCATTAAGCCCCTCCCCCTAACTATTACTTACCAGTTTTTAGCTGTGATAGAGATTGGGATGGGGCTTGATGAAGCATATTGCGTCATCAAGTCCATCCCTGTCCCTAGAAACAGTAGTATACTAGTGTTGCTAGGCAGGGGGGCAGGACTTGAGGCCGTGGTTTCCATGAAACCACGGGCCTCAAGTCACCTGCGGGAGATTTGCAGGCTCTCCCACGATACCGAGAGAACTACCCGAATTTCGGGAGTCTCCCGGACATTCTGAGAGAGTCGGCAACCCTGAAATTGGCATTATCACATGAAAATGAAGTTAGTAAATATTGCTCTGTATTGGAGGTCTACAGAAAAAAGTGAGTTAAAGAATTCAGATGAAAATACTTAAACTGTTACCAGCTCCGCGGGGGATTCGGT
>WWET01005016.1:34245-59924 GCA_011038615.1 Limnodynastes dumerilii
TGATAGCAGCTTTCAAATACATCAAGGGTTGTGACCAGCTAGAGGAGGGGGCATTTTTCAAAAGAAAAGGTGTAATAGAACACGAGGGCATGGATATAAACTGGAGGGTGGTAGATTCAAAGGAAATGTGCGGAAAAATTACTTCACTGAAAGGGTGATAGATAAATGGACTATTCTCCCATCTGAGGTGGTTGAGGCCAATACAGTAGAGCAATTTAAACATGCTTGGGATAAATATAAGGGTATCCTAAATTGTAAACCAAATTGAGGGTAAATAGGGTCTAGGGTCAGTATAGTTTTCAATAAACAAATGGGCAGACTAGATGGGCCATGTGGCTCTTATCTGCCGTCACTTTCTATGTTTCTATGATGCCATTTTTGCAAGAACATTACCCCCAAGGCGTATGGGGCATGCCCCAGAGACTGGCGGCCCTGTCAACCATACCTATGTGGCCTTCCCAAAGGAGGACCCTGGTGTTTAACTATCTGACCATCCTATCTTATTTTAGTGACCTTTTGATACACACTAAGGGTGACTTCAATGACCAATAAATGAACGCATACTCCAAAATCCAGATTTCCTTGGGGCTACCTAGAAGGTTTGAAAAGAATGGGGTGAGTGATGACATGTAAGTTCTCACCTTATGTACAACTGGCCCTCGCTGTCCTGTCCCAGTGTAGGAATCATTCCCTGCAGGCCATTGCACCATACATGGCAGGAATTACACATGCGGAACATCCCCCCCCCACATGCAAGGTGCGTAAGTGGCCTGATTTGAGTGGAGGGTGCATACATAGGGTTGCGATAGTAACCCTAGCGTACCAATCTTCGTACAGAACTCATTTCCGTACAAGCCCATTTGCGTGCAAATGGGATGTGCTTCTCCTCTGCCCGCTAATGTGGGCGGGGGGAAGCATGCTAAGTGTGCAATGTGGGAGGGGGCTCCCACACTACAGCGGATCAGTGCAAATGATTTAAGGCAGGCTTATGACAACATAAGCTGCCATAAAGCCCGCACGAGAGAGGGGAGTGACAGGGGGCATGCACTCCCCTCTCTCTCTCGGGTGGACTGACCCCTGCACATACAGAAGATGTAAGGTGTGCGGGGGTCTGGATCCAGGCCAACTGTCACTATATGAGGAGACCCCTGTACTATTATATCACTATACTCACAATATACACATTATATGGCCCAGTACTTGAAGGGTGTATCTGGAGACATAGCAGCAGATACATTTTTGCTTTGTGTCAGTACACCACGTGCTGTTATTTATTTCTCATCCAGAGGTCCCGTTTACTTGCTCATGTGGATTCAACGTACCAACCCTCCATTACAGCAGGCAAGTACAGCGTGCAGGATGCGCAACCATTTGTGCTCAGATCTGGATCGAGGCCAGTGGGTCCAATCCCGATCAGTGTTCTAAGTGATTATTCTTATGTATTCCAGCGATCTCCCCATACATATCCCCCTTTTCCTCCCCCTAATAACAGCTATTAGGGGGAGGAAAAGAGTCGTATATGGAGACATCGCTGTACTACTTACCCAGATCAGGCTGGCGTTAGTGTAAAACTCAGCTCTGGAATTTTGTAAATATTATATAGTTCATTTTAATGCGATAGTGCCAGTTTTCGCTTCAAAACAGACACTATCGCATTATAATGATCTTTGTAAATAGACGTTATGTTTTTATTTTGGGGTTTCAGTAATGTATACTGTAAATCCAGACAACTGGTCAAAATGGCCAGTAGGGTTGCGAGTCAGTTGGGCTGTAGGACAGGTGGTTGAGTGTCTAGAGGGTTCTACAGGAGAGAGTTGTCCTGCAATACTCACAGAAGCTACTTCAGGCTCTTGCATTGGGCTGTATTTCTATTTTGACACGTATATATCAGTAGTTACATCATTGTATTCTTTGGAATAAGTAAACTACACAAAGGAGTTGAGGTCTTTAGTAGTTTATTAGACACAATGGGGTAGATATAGACCTAAGTGCTTGTTACGTTTCATCGCGTAGCGTATTTACACTATCATACTTTCTATGCCCTCCCCTAGGCACTCCCCTTAACTTTTCAACGCGAAACTACTGACGTACGTAATGGATTCACGTTTGTGACGGCCTAACCCGGCCCATACTGTATGATTTAAATGCCTCCCTCCGCCTACAAAGCGTAACTACAGGTGTCGTATGGATGAACCCGCCCCTTCGTTCGTAGTTACGCTGATGGTGCGTATGTTCAGAGTTACGTGGCATAACATTAGCTGTGCGCATGCGCTGTATATACTAATGGGCGATTTTACGTCAGTGGCTAGTGTAAAATCGCTCGCGTATGTAGGGCTGGCTCTGGGCCAATGTAATGTCACACACATGAATGTCTAGCCTGGCAAATGATGTTTCAAAGGAAGTTTCGCAGGCTATCCAAGGGTATAAATATACCCAAATGGCAGCAGAGCTGTCATTAGCGCCGGGGTATTAAATATCATTATTTTTTAAGTATTAGGGGCATTAAATGTAATATTTTTTTTAATATTAGGGGCATTAAATGTAATTATTTTTTTTATATTATGGGCATTAAATGTTAAGCATTTTTTATGTTAAGAGCTGGCCCTATATTTTATTATGTAGCTAGGGGGGACATTTACACGCCGCAGTGGGCACAGGATGACAGGGCATGCTAGTGCTTGTGGTTGTCCAAGTGCCAGCATGCCCTGGCATCCTTAAGCATGATGGTGCTTATAGCACTACAAGCATCAGCATGCCCTGCTGCGTTATAAATCCACTAAAACCAGATAAATTTCTGGTGATCTGAAAGGGTCCGAACCGGGAATTTCCTGGGTTTTGGTGGACTTAAAAGGAGGCTTTTTGTGCTTTTTTTTCTTCACGGAAAAACCTAGGTTGAAAGTTCCGTGTTTTTTAGAGCTGGTGATGTGAAAGGTGAATAAGATAGAGAGAGCAGGGTGTACGGCATATCGTTATGCAGGTCAGGGCTTAATATTATTACTTATTTTTCATAAGAAAGTTTAAACTTTCGTGTGTTTCCAGCATCAGAAATAGACTACTATGGTAGCATACCTCCCAACATTTGAGAATTGGAAAGAGGGACAAAATTTTGCGACATGGTAGAGGGGGTGTGTCATGTACCTGCTAGTGGGCGTGTCTGGGGAAAGTGGGTGTGTCTTGCACTGCAGTGGGTCTAGTGCCTGCCCCTTTTATTAATTCAGCCATCCATATGTCTGCCCCTTATTATTTCTCCAAACAGCCATATCTCCGCCTCCATGTCTGCCCCATTCATTATATGCCAGCTTCCATATGCCTGCCCCTTTATTATTTGTCTAGTCTCCATATGTCTGCCCCTTAATTAAATATGTGCCCCTAGTATATGTCTACCCCTTTATTATTTGTCCTGCCATCTCTATCAGCCCCTTTTTATTATGCCCAGCCATCCATAGCTGCCCCTTATTATGGCCAGCTATCCATATCTGCCTTTTTATTATGCCCAGCCATCCATATCTGCCCCTTTATTATGCCCAGCCATCCATTTCTACCCCTTTATTATGCCCAGCCATCCATATCTGCCTTTTTATTATGCCCATCCATCCATATCTGCCTCTTTATTATGCCCAGCCATCAATATCTGCCTCTTTATTATGCCCAGCCATCCATTTCTGCCCCTTTATTATGCCCAGCCATCCGTATCTGCCTCTTAATTATTTATTTTCAATTACTTGCCTTTTGGTGTCTTACTCTGCGGCGCTGTCTAGCTGTCTCTCCACCTCTCCCTCACTGATGAGTCACGTGGTGCGGAAGTACAGGTAATACAGGGCTCCTACGGGAGCCCTGTAGGACCGACCTTATAAAGGAGAAGGGGGGGAGGGGCCAGGGGGAGAAGACACAGGGAAAAGAGGGGGAGAGCCATTAGATAACACAGGTGGGGGATTATATCAAACATCAGTGGGGTAGATCCAGAACTACGTCCGTCTTCCATAGACGGACGTAATTCACTGAACAATAGCTACTGTGCATGCATAGTAGCTATTGTACGTAATCTGCGTATCGTTTATAAAAGACCGCATATACGCAATCTACGTATCGAAATGATACGCAGATTATGTACAATAGCTACTACGCATGCGCAGTAGCTATTGTTCAGTGAATTACGTTCGTCTATGGAAGACGGACATAGTTCAGGATCCGGCCCAATATCTTTAAATTCCACCATGTCACTATGATATTAGTGCATTTATCTAGAGAGGAAGAAGCAGTCTCCTCCATATCCATTGTCTATTCTGGCAGCCCATTCTATAATGGAGGCAAACATGGGGGTTTTCAGTGATTGGGGATTACTGCCTTGGCAGCGTAAAGAGTATTTATAGGTGGAAATGGAGAGGGAAGAAAGGGTGTGGGTCTCTGCTGAGAACTATCCTTTTTCAAAAAGGCTGTTCTCTTCTGCCTTGCCGAGGAGAAGCAATCAATCCACCGAAGAAGGAAGATGCAGAGGCAAATGGTGACTATTAATGTAACCCCAACCCTTATCCTAATCCTTACCCTACCCTTCCATTACCCTAACCCTCTCTTATCAGGAGCCTGACCCTAAGACTCCCTTCCCTGTGACCTAACCCTAAGGCTTCCTTATTCACATACTGACCAAAAGACTCCCTTCCCCACAGCATAACCTTAAGACTCCCCTCCCCGCAGCCTGACCCTAAGACTCCAGATAGACTACTACTCTCTATACACTCCCAGATAAATCTGCGGTTTCCGATTGAATAAATGTGTTAGTTTGCCAATCGGAATAGAGACAGACGAAAATGAGCTTTCAGCTGTCTCTGTTTCTGAAACAGCATTTTTGAGGTGGTGACTGCATTCCAATGGGGAGGTTCCTGGGGGCGCACTAGCCTCTTGCGTTCGGACACGGTTGCATTCTCCGGCAAGAAAGTCTGATTTGCGAAAAAGGGACATCCAAAAGTTCCTTTTCGGATGTCCCTTTTTCAAATACTTACCACTTTCTACTTTTTTTTCAGAATGGGTGAGTATGCTGTTCGGGCTACTTCACCCATTCTCCTTCGGAAATACCGCCGCCGCCGATATCCCACCGCCACCGCTCTCGCCGGACCGAGGGACAGGTGAGTAACCTCTCTGTGCGGGGTAGAGAGGGTTAGGGTCAGGCTGCAGGGGAGGGAGGGTTAGGGTCAGGCTGCAAGTAAGGGAGGGTTAGGGTCAGGCTGCCAGAAAGGAAGGGTTAGGGTAGTAAGAGGGGAGGGTTAGGGTTATAATTAGGGAAAGGATTAAGGGACTATTTTTACTAACTTTTCAAAGCAGTGAAAGCTCAGTGCTCCGTGGATCGATTGCAATGTCTCCTCGAGGTATATGCAATCGAACTGTCTGGGAGGAAACGGCAATATCGAAACAGGGCAGTTCTAACCAGGGACCCACACCCATTTGGACATTACCAAATTCTAGCTTGAGGGAAGTGCTCTTAAGTGTGGATCAGGTCCTTTGATGACATATAAGAACTACTTGGCCCATCTACCCTAGACACTTTTAATGTGTTTAAACCCATAATATATTTATCCCAAGCATGTTTAAACTAGAGATGAGCGGTTCGGATTCCGTGAAATCCAACACATTCGAACTTTGGGGTTTCAAGTCGAACCAAGCCATGGCTTGGATCTCCCACCAAATTCAGATAAAAAATCGAGGCAAAACGCCATTTTCCCGGAAATGTCAGATCTCGCTGTTTTGTATTTTTGAGCACAAAATCTGACATTATTTTTCAGCTCCTTTGTGATTGTGCAATTCAGTAACACTGAATCTTTCTGGTGTGTTTTTGAGGGTTTATAAGACACTCCCTCGTGAATCTAGAGCCATGTAGCAATTATTGTCCAAGTAGTGGACACATATAAAACATTTTTTTTCTACTCTGGTCTTTTTTTTATAAGCAGCAGAAATATTACTTATAGTTTAGCCAATTTATATTAAACATTCTATCAATCTGGCAATTCTATAGTGCAGAGTTCTGCAAACAATACAATCTAAGATTTAGCATTTTCCAACTAAATTTTACAGGACACTAATAATCATTATCAATTTATTCGATCTATATATGAATTTGGTACTCATTAATTTTGCTAATCCTTTGCCATATTATTTAAAAAAGTGCTGTTTGCTATTGATTCACATTAGTGTTTGCAGTCATTAAAACTCTCTCTATTAAGCACACTGTAAGCTGCATAAATACAAACTACTTCCTTTTGTAACACATACAGTACGTTTTGCAAGGTACGTGGGCACCTGGCTTAAAAATTCCTGTTTTCTATTGATTCAAATTAGTCATTGCGGTCATTAAAACTCTCTCTGTTAGGCATGCTGTAAGCTGAACAAATATAATCTACTTCCTTTTGTAACACAAAACAATGTATGATAAGCACTAGATCTTGCTAGACCTTTATGATAAAATGAATGGCTACTGTTAGTAAAAAATAATATAAACACTTTTATTTATGCAATAACAACAACATTCAACAATTCATAACATGAGCATATAAAATCCTCAGACAATACTGAGTAATACTTGGACCGGTCTCCACACGGCTGACGATATACTTGAATAATATCAATGGTATGCAAGGTATAGATTGTACAATAAGCAGATAACCAGCTTATATGATTTGGGCTAGCAGGAAAAGTTAATCAGAATGAATGGTACAAATTGTTAGGCCAAAAGGCATGTTGAACAATATCAGACGTGATCGTAACTCCCTGGACCCGCTCCTCAATGAGGGTTAGTATGTTACAGTCCTAAACAGGGTAGCAGAACCTGACATGTGTTATTTATGAGTATGCCCAAAATGTCCAGAGACTTATTGCGGCTATGCCCGAATGATATTCAAAAACTTGTACACTCACATCAGATCGTAGGTGCACGGTTGATCCATCACAGAGAGGCAAACAGAACCACAAGGCTCCCGGGAACCGCAGCGTGGAAATACTCCCTATAAAACAAATAATGCAAAAAGAAAAAGAGATTCCGGCGCAATCCAAACAATAAATATTAAATAACTAATTTAAATATAAATATCAACTAAAAAAATCTGGATATAGTAGTCTAAAAAATACACAATTTTATTAAATAGCATAAATTAAACAATAAATGGGCCCATTTAAAACAATAAAAAATAAAATATATATATAAACAATGTTAAATACTACTGTGACCAATCACTTAAGGTTGCCCTATGGACGCGTAAGTCACCGAAAACCCGTCCGTGTGAGGGGAGTGTCATGGGTGTTGCCTTGCCACGTACGCGCGTATATTTGCATACTTTATACACACGCGTCTGTGAATACGGCCCTGAGTGATTATTTACATATTTAAATTGATAGAAATGTATTAAGTTACAGTAGAATCCACATATAATAGGAAAATTAAAAATTAAAAATTATAACAAAGATCCTTTCAGTTATATATAAGTTGTACATTCAAAAAATCTAAAGCATAGATGCATAGATACTTTAATAAAAAATAATTATTAATTTAAAATAAATGAATGAAGTAAAAAGTGTTCCTTTTGTAACACATATGTTTTGCAATGTACTTGGACACCACTCTACCAAAAAAAAATCATTTTTTCTATTGATTCAAATGAGCGATTCCGGCCATTAAAACTCTCTCTATTAGGCTCTTTTTGTAACGCATATGGTTTGCAACATGTTTTAAAAAGTGCTGTTTTCTATTGATTCAAATTACTGATTGCAGTCATTAAATCTCACTCTATTAGGCACACTGTAAGGTGCAAACATTTTCAAACATATTCAGTATAGTGTGCTGTGTGTTCCTTCTACACACTAGTTACAATTACAACATCCTTTTATCAGTATTTTAAACAAATTCTATATCTTTTCTACATTGCTAATTAATAAATTATTCTATTGAATAAAATTCCATAATGAAGCAACAGTATACACAACCAGTGCATCCTTGATGTACTAGTACAGGGACTGTCAGTCCATCTAGCACTTCAGCAATGTTTACCAGTAAAAATAGTACATGTTTAAGAGGAAAGCAAAAGCAATGGCACTTCCAAAGGCCAAACTTGTTATCCCAACCTCGTAAGTGATTGCAGACAAATGTCATATTGCCAACATACCATACACTACCTGTAGTGTAAAGGGAAGGCTCAGACCATGGCTGTTATTTGCGGTTGCTGGTAATGCTACTGTTACACACACTAGAGGCTCCACAGAAAAATCAATTTCCAAAGAAAGCCAGGGAGGATCAGTCACCGGCAAATCTGTACGGGAAAAAAGGAATTCCCTCACAAAAATGTTGTCTTTTGAAATTTAAAAAATAAAATAAAATGAAATAATATAAAATAATAATGGTAATTATAAAGAAGCAATTACATTTCTAACCCTTCTCCAAATGTCATGATGACCACCATTAGCCAAAATAATGATGCTGTTGGCGTTTATATTGAAATTGAGGATGCAATGATGGTAGTAGAAAATCAGCCACAAGTTAAGGGCGGTTATTGTCTATCTGACGCAAATGATGGTGATCATGATGATAATGAAGGTGTTGTAGAACAAGTGGATAGCTATGTGGAGATCAACAATTTCTGCCCGTGAACAGTGCGCATTGTTATGCCTGGGCAAAGAACTAAGAAATGAATCTCCTCTGTCTGAAAAATTGACAACAGTTGTCAAGGCATCTGTTCCATTTGTAGTGCCAAAGTCAGTAGAGGCAAGGACATAAAACATCTAGACACCTCCTCTCTGTTACGTCATTTGCAACAAGTTCATATTCAATGTTTTTCCAAACTTCAGCAAAATCACTTTTAGTAGGCAGTTCATCAACAGTTGCTAGTAACAAGGATAGATCCCAATATGTCCAATCGCCACCTGGAACACCTTCATTATCAACATCCCCATTAAGCATTATAAGTAGTCCTCTATTGCACACGCTCGGGCGATACAACTCCCTTGAGGAATCCATGAGCTAAACAATATATCATATATCTACAGTTAATACACCCGGTTTTATAAGATTATTTGAGGTCATGTGTCCACGCTACCAAATTCCATCATGATTCTACTTTTACAGGACAGCAATTCCTGAACTATACCATGAGATAAAAAGAAAAGTGATTTGTTGTCTACAAAAGTCCATTGTACAGATTATACATATAACTACAGATATGTGGACAAGCGGTACCGGTCAAAGGAAAGATTACATGATTGTTATAGCACACTGGGTAGCGGAATCACCTTCAGCAGCAGCAGCAACAGTCAGTCACAGACAGGCTACTCTTTGCATCACTGGTTCATGAAGAAGCATACCGGTGTTAATATTACTCCTGCCCCTTTAATAATCACACTGCTTGCCTTTACTTTTGCTTGCACAAACCCACAATTTTTTTCTCCTTGAACATTTTAACCGGTCTGCAGCTGGAATCTGAAGACCCTGTGTTATCACTGGACTTCACTAGCTCGGGGTCACTATCCACTATCCACAATTTAAAAGGATTTATTGTCAAGATAACCAAGTGATATCAGCATAAACATCCAAACAGTTCTTGTGACCCTAAAACTTGATAACATAGATCAGCTCTCTAGACACTGATCAAACCACACAACAGAAATACACAGGTTTATATTGTAAAATTGACATTTTTGTAAAGCATATGCGTGACATTTGTAATGACCTTTTAAGGAATACATATATAAGTGTGCTATAACATTTAATGCAGCTTGTGTTATTATGAGATAAGTAGTTTGGCTGCTGAGTGTTTATTTCAGTAACACAGAAGTCATCGCTCATGACACCTCCCTGACACTTTGGGATCAGTGACTACTATAGACATAACATAGAATTCAAAGACAGAACCAATCCTTGAACTTCAGGATTATGAAATATGTGCTGTTATTCAATCATAATCAACCTATTTTACTTTAAAACTTAATGTCACATTTGGAATCATGTTTGATACTCTTTGGATTGAAAGCTGTGTGTTTGCACCAGCCATACTGGACAAATGCATTAAAACCACAAAGCATGAACCTTACACCCATCTTATGACATTGACACAATGGGGTAGATCCAGAACTATGTTCCCGTTCCGCTTCAATGCGTAGCGTATTTACGCGCTCGTATTTAGTATGCGCTCCCCTTGGCACTCTCCTCGGTCGAAAGTACTTTTGCCGTTTTCCATTTTCCAAACCCTACCTTAACTTTTCCATGCGTAACTCCTGTTGGCCATTATGGCTGCATGTCCTTACGCGCCTAAGCACGCCCATACTGTATAATTTAAATGCCTCACCCCGCCTCCGAAGCGTAATTACGGGTATCGTATGGCCCCTTCGTCCGTAGTTACGTTGTAGATACATGATGGGCCCTTATGCTCTGAGTTACGTGTCCTGACATCTGCCGCGCGCATGCGCAGTACATGCAAAATAGTTTTACGCCTCTGTCTAGCGTAAATATGCTTGCGGACGTTGTTCTGGATCTGGGACAATGCCTTTATTACCGGTTCTCTTACTCTGTTACTATGGGCCTGATCCAGACCTATGCAGCCCAGTGGTAATACGCCTGGTGTAAGCGTAAGATCGGCTGAAAAGCTGATCTGCGCATGCGCCAGCAAGATGTTGGTTGGCGTTACTACGGAAATGCCCGATCCGTAGTATCACCGTAGTAATGGCTGAGGGGGCGTCCCTCGCCGTTACTATGCACATGTTAGTGTAGGTAGGCGGGGGAGGTAGTTTAATGAGGGAGGGAGGGGTTTTAGGTAATACGCTCCTGTGTGAGCGTATATTTTCCCTCGCTTAGGCCGGCTGAAGTTGGGGTAGCCTTCAGCCAGCGTAAGCGAGGGAAAATACGCTCGCACAAAGGGGAGTGTCGGGGGAAGTGCACACTGATACGTTGTGCTTTACTAAGCACATCACATCGGCGTAGGTCTGGATCAGGCCCTAAATCCCCTTTTACCACCCCCCTCTTCTATATTTTTGATGCACCCTCATTTTGTACCCGAGTTTCTTCTGTATCAGGAATTGGAGATCAGCGTATAAACCCATCTGATTTAACTCTCATCTGGATTTTGTGTTGTTCATTTTGTCTGTCCTCTTAGGAAGCGTCATGGGGCATAACATCTGCCAGAAGTACCAGACACTCCAAACTCCTTGTTACGATAGGAGCTACCTCCAGAGGCCTCAACCTGATGAGTGTCTGCAGCCAAGCCTGCTCCCACTATTAGAGGCTCCAGTGAACTCCAGACTTTCGGATAGATTCCCTGGCAAATGGAATCTCCTAACAGGATCTATGACATTTACAGCAGCTGGAATCAACTCCTGATACCACATCCTCTGTTTTAAGTCTAGAGGAAGAAGATGAGTTACAACGTGCATCTAGGTCACTAATTCTAAAAATCCCAAAGATAGCGAAGGAATTCACCACCTGGAATAATCATCTGTCATACTCACTTTTGTAATTGCTTTATTACCTGACCTATAGGTTTTCTAATGTCTGGTTGAGCTGAAATCAGAAAACCAAAATGGTTTGGCCACTGAGGCCAAATAAGGATAGATTTATTACTATAATGAATCAATGTCTCCATTTTTTACATTACTTTTTTTTGTTTTTGTTTTTAAGGCCAGGCTCTCCAGTCTGTACAGACAGAGGCTCCCTGACCTTCCACTATATTTTAATGAGAATGTGGGATTTCTAAGCAACTGTCTCTGCTTCCTCAAGGAGAATAAAGTTCTAAGAAAATGTAAATTCAGTTAAAGCCCCCTTATCAAATAAATATAAAAGTTTATAAACTCATTACAATAATGTTTTCTATTTTTTAATTTTAATGTTTTCTGAAAATATCTGTTTCAAACAATTATAAGTAAACAACACATACGAAAAGCCCATTTCAGTTTGTTTAAAAAAACTAAACAAAACTTTGAGATATTTGATGTTTCCAGGCTGCTGCATTACACCTCTTAGTTCGGAAGTGGTTGATAAAGTAATTTCTATTCTCTGATCAGCTGTGCTGAGTGTCTCATGACTTTAGGAAACAGAAACTAATCCTGTACAATAAACACAGGTGTCTGCAGACAAGTTTCGTTTCTCCCTGACTCGTTTACTTTCGGTTTCCCTTCTCTTCTGCAGGGAGTGGATCTCCGGGAGGGTTATAGCTGCTCTTGTTCCAGTGGCACACATTCCTGATGTCAGCCTGGAGGTTCTGCAGACAGTTCTTCTCTTACATAGGATCTGGAGTGAGACACAGCAGGGGGATGGCCAGTCTTTCCAATCACCGCGGTGTAGATAGGAAGTGTCGGCTGTTTGCAGTGGAATCAAACTTCTGCTTTACATCCACAGACAATAAATGGCAGATTCCCTCCGGGGCTGCTAATATCTGGCCAATGCTGGCCACCGGGGGGCTTGCTTATTCCCTATGTATAACTGGAAGACAGAGGGTCAGGGCTGCCAGATTGCACAAGTCACTGAAAAAACAGCTATCTCAGTTGTTTCCTGATAGTCAGGTATTAAACCTTGTCTCATATATTCCAGGGGAGCTTCAGGGTTCTCTAGAGAGGGGGTTCCTGATTGTGGCCCCCCACTGTTACCCTGACATACAGGACAGGCTACTCAGCATCCTCAGTGAGTGTAAGCAGGACGTCCAGCTGTGCAGTTACAGGGAAGGGGGAGACAGGCAGGTCTGGCAATGTCTGTGGGAACTGAATGGAGGGATGAAGGAGGTGAATGGAGGGGGAGGCAGACAGGTCCCCAGTGATGAGGATGGACAATACAATGCCTTCACCATTTGTGGAGAACATCAAGGGTTCGGCTGTGTTTTACTCGCTGGGAGATGCCTGCACTGTGCTGCAAGAGGTGAGTTGTACAAGGTGCAGTGTGTGCAGAATAATAGAGAATTTTATGATAAGCTTCTAATATGTAATGATCCCTGACAATGACAAAATGCAGGATTATTTAACAAATAGCTGCAAATGTGTGTGCAAACTTACACATAACTGAAGGTGAGAGGTGAGGATTTCCAGCTCAACTCTAAATTATAGTATAACATTGTTCAGCCTTTGCATAGAAATGTTATCCAGGTGTGTCTACTGTCATGTGCTGATCTCTCGCATTGCCTTTATCACATTCCAGAGGTCTCCTACCATTGAGGGTAGTAATCACAGAACAGTAGCTTGATGTTATTACAGTACTTGTAGCTTAGTAACTCCACTATGGTAAACAATATTACCTGTGATTGTGATGGTTCTGAGCAGGAAAATAGATACAGTACAGCTGTCGGATTCTTCTCTCCTGGGCATTGAATTAACATTATTTGACTGTAAATATGACATTTGCAGTCACTTTAAATAAAATCTACAGAGCTCAATAAATTTACGCTCTCTGCCTCCTACATTCCTCTAATAACGGCCCTTATGCACACCAGAGAAGCTTCTGCTTTATAGGTGCGTATATTTAGTAAATGACCTACTACGCATGGTTAGTAAGTAATTTATGCAATCTACGCACCAATTAGGTACATAAATTGCCTCCGTGCGGTATTAAAAGAGTGCACGGAGTAGTTTAGTAGGAAAGAGGCGGCGTAATGCGGGGGGAAGGGGGAAAGAGGCGGGGGAGAGGAAAGGTTCTTAAGAAGGAAACTATGCACGATTAGATAACGTAGCCCTATGGTACTCGCAAGTGTACCATAAAAATGGGGGGTGGTGGAGGGGACCGGAGAAGTAGGTGCGGATACATGTGTACCTGCACCTACGGATAACACCTGCAAGTGTGAATCTGGTCCATCTTGATTAATGTTCATTCCAATTTGTATTTTTTATGTAGTTTTTTGTTTTATTTAAGGCATTAATATTGTTCATTTCTACTGATGATCTGTAGCAGAATAACTTGTGAAAAGTAATATATATATATTTATTTATTCATTTATTCCTACAGAGTTCCACATTTATCCCAGAAGCTGAAATGGTTTTACAGTTAATAGGCCAAAAGAATAGTGTACCGAATAGAGGACCTTTTCCTATCATTGTCATTGAAGGACTTGATGCCACAGGTAACAATGGATATTTAAGCTCTAAAGCTGCTCATACACTAGAGTGATTATGGATCCAATCCTCCAGTTATCGGGTAATTGGGCATATAATAACTAGTAGTCATAGTAATAGTAGTTTATGGCCAGGTTTTTTTTTTCTAATGACGATAAAATGCCCAAATTGAGCCCAGCTTAAGAGTATTAAGCTGGCCATACACTGGGACAATGATCTATCCCAGCAGGAGGTGCCCCAATAAACGGGACGATTTCCGGCCAGGAAAAGGTCCCGTTATCGGCACCATACTCCTAGGCCTGGCAGAAGAGGGAGGCCTAGGAAAATGGAGCCTTTCCGTTAGCTGATTGGCTCCCTTAAAATATGGGGCACTAGAATAACTGGGGAATGTCTAACAGTAACTGAATACACGTATATTCATAACCAATTTGTCATTTTCCTTTGTAAAGGAAAAACTACACTGACAGAGTCCCTTAAGTGTCACCTGAAAGCAACATTGCTTAAATCACCACCAGAATGCATCAGCCCGTTCAGGAGAACCTTTGATGAAGAGACATCACTGATAAAAAGAGCTTACTATGCCTTAGGCAACTATATTGGAGCTGTGGAAATAGCAAAAGCATCACATATGTCTCCGGTGATTGTGGACAGGTTAGACTAAAACTCCTATTCCATACTGGTGACTCGTGTCTCATGTGACGATATTAACACCTCGACCTCTCCTCTATGTCTGTCTCTACACTGACTTCCTGTCTGTTTCAGAATCCTCACCAACACCTATGAGGTTCTCTCCTCCACCGCTTCCTACCTCTCCTCTCTTATCTCCATCCACACTCCCTCCTGACCTGCTGGCAAACTCACCTCCCACCTGATAACTACTTCTCACTCCCGCATCCAAGACTTCTCATGAGCTGCCCCTCTGCATTGGAATGACCTACCACACCCTCTTAGGGTAAACAACACCCTCCAAACATTCAAACGCTCCATTAAAACCCACTTCTTCAGGCTTGCGTACCCTTCCTCCACCCAAGCTTACCTACCCCTTCCCCTCTTCATCCCTGTGTCTACTGTTTGTGAACCCCCTCCCACTTAGCATGTTAGTTGTCATAAGAAGGAACCCCCTTCATGTCCCAACATTGACCTCATCACTTCCCACCTTCTCTCTCTGACTATCTCTACCCTCAGGAGTCTATTTACAAAGATAATTTTCATGCAATTATGCCCATTTTTATGTGAATATTGGCATTATCACATGAAAGTGAAGTTTTTCTTATTTATAAACAATGGATCGCCATGGAAAATAGCAGTCGCCTTCTAATATCTGTTATTAGGGGAAGGAAAAGGGGGCATGTATGGAGAGAGTGCTAGAATAAACATATATGTATGTCAATTTATAAAAAAAAAAAATGTATATTATTAATAATAGTAAAAAAAATGTAAAGAAAAAATGAAAACTTATCTGTCCAGGAGACACATCCGACTCTGAAGATTCAGAGTCCTGATATGAACACACTGCGCATGCGTATGAATGAAAGGTCCTGCGATGACCTCGGAGATCATCGCGGGACCTCGCCAGAGGGGTAAGTATTTGTAAATTTTATGAACGAAGCTGCCAGGCTCGCTGCGAGGAGACGTGAGTCTAGATCAGCAACGTTCATTCAACAATGATATCCTATGTAAATAGACCCCTTATTCTTCTGCTTCAATGCTCACATCCTACATTCTGCTTCTCTACTTCCCCTGCACATTGTGCTACTATTTTTATACTGTACTTTACTTTGCATTGTACTCATATTGTATTCTCTTTTTTATGACATTGTACCCTGTCTGTTAATGTTTGTATTCCATGATGCCTTTGTACGGCGCTGCAGATGCATTGTGGCACCTTATAAATAAATGTTAATAATAATAATAATGGGACAGATCCAGAACTACGCTTCCCCGCGATTTTACGCGTGGCGGAGACGTAAATTCGCAGATTTGAACGCACTGCGCATGTGCACCATAGAAAATCCGCACATTCACGTAGCGTAATTTTGGACGTATGGGTGATTCGCGTATGCCTCACGTAAATACTTACGTGTGGGTGTGCTAAATTTACGTTAGTCAACAATACGTGTGTTTTACGTGAAGTAAGCGGGGGGTGGTATTTAAAGTGTACAGTATAGGCGTGCTAAGCTGCGTACGTTCGTGTAGTCAGTACGTCCGTTAGCGGACGTATGCTGTTACGTTTGGAAAAGTTAAGGTAGGGTTTGGGTAGCGTATTTTGACAAAATACGTCCGTGCAAGGGGTGTGCCGAGGGGAGTGTAGCGAACTTACGTGTACGAAAATACGCTCCGCGAATAAACGTACGGCACACGTAGTTCTGGATCTACCCCAATATTATTATCTGTCTATCCTTTGTAGGTTCTGGCACAGCACAGCTGCCTACGCTATAGCCACTGAGATCGGAGGTGATATTCACAACCTACCAGATCACCACCATGAGCTTTACAACTGGCCGGATGATCTCCTTAAACCTGACCTCGTCGTTTTGTTGACTCTCTGTGATGAAGAGCGAATCCGCCGCATACGCCATCGCGGGCTCCAAGAAACCGAAGAAGAAAGAGAGTTGGAAGCTAACAGTATATTTAGACAGAAGTAAGTGTGATAAATACAATCATGGTGATATTTACTTATACTTTAAAGCATCACATAGCCATAAAGTTTTATTAACTGTAGATGTAAAACAACAGCAGCAATAAGGCTGTTTATTCAAGTACAATAACCCCAGCCTATTAGACTAATGACCTATTATGCACACATTGGTGCTCAATCACAGTCTAGTTTTGAAACTGCCCTAACAGGATGCCTTGTTTTTGTGTGTAATGAGATTAATTCAATGCCCCGCCTACTCTAACTTTAGGACCGCCCACTAATTATAGCTCCTTATAATACTGATATCATCTTAATTCAACAAAAGAAGAGGCAAAAAAGGTTTTCTTTTTAACACGTCACTTTTGTGCCTGTGAATCATTGTATTATAGATATCAATCACAGCAGTTTATACTTACCTTGCAGAGGATGAGAATTGGCTCAGCAAAAAGTAATACTTAATAAATGCATTATATCTAAATAAAAACATAAAGTAGTGTAATCGTGACAGAGATGATTACATTGGACCGGATCCTGAATTAAGTCTGATTGCAGACAAAGAAGTTCATTAGTCCAGAATGGACATCTGTGTCTGCAATCAAGGGCGTAACTATAGGGGGTGCAATTGCTATGGGGCTTGGCGGCTTAAAGGGCTGAGCAATTACCCCACTGCACCTGTGCTTACCATTTGTCCAAGGGTCGGCTGTTTCTTAAGCAGTGCTGTGCAGTCTGTCTCCACAGTGCTGCAACCCTCAAACTCCACAGCACTGCTTCCGAAAACAAAGCAGTAGAGTTTATAGGCGGAGGGATCACTTCAGATTGGTTGGATATGCAGAGTGCTCATTTGCAAGCAGCGGGTCACATGTGAAGGTGCTTGTCATATCTGCCCTTATGATCGATGATAATTGAGCAACAACTGATGTGAATGATCAATGCTGAGTAATTCAGTAGATAAATAAATAAATGATAATAATAATATAAGGTTCAGGTGTAGAGGTAATAATTTGTGCTTTTATGTTTTAAATCTGAATAAAACATAAAGTAGATAATTAAATAAAATTTAGATGCATATACTAATAAATATATAGCAAACTCCAGAAATATTTGCTTGTCCCTTGAAGTGTTCCTCATTGTGAAGACACTGTGTGTAAGACATCTTTCCTCCTTAATGACTGCTGGTCTTTCATTGGGATTGTAGAGTGGAAGAGGCGTACAGAAGGATGGAGAACCCGGGATGTGTCGTCATCGATGCCAGCTCTTCTAAGGAAGCTGTATTACAGGAGACGTTACACATTATAAAGCAGCATTGTGGGATCTAGGTGTGGATATTTGGAGGACTATATACAAATCAGGTGGTAGAGATGAGTCTTGGGCACCGGGGGCAAACTATCCGAGTGCCCTCACAATTGATTATTGAAATTTCTTGTCTTGCTGCTGCTGGCAAATGCTCAATACAAATCCCAAGCCATGATTACCGGTATATGAGTTAAATGCACTTTAAGTGTTGAATTTTCTCCTTGTATGTTAGTTAATGCCCAGTCTTGTTTGAATATACGGATGCTTATAAATAAAAATGATTAAATATTGTCGTTTTTAGCATTGTTTTGTCTACAAAAATAAAAGAAAATACAACCAATTAGCACTTTATTTCAATTGTATGGGCCTTGCCCATAGCAACCAATCAGACTCTAGCTCTCACTTTCCTGTTACATACTAGAAAATGTTAATTGAATGTGGTTGCTATTGGAAACATCTCATTTTTTTCCTTTTGAGAAGTTTAGTAAATCCAGCCCCTTGTCTCATATGATTATTTCATACAAATTTTTTTTTTTTTATGGGTTTAAGATTTAAGGGGGAAAGGGCTGGGGATTTTGAACAGTCTTAATTATTTTAGACATTGATTTAAACGAACAATGCCATGGATCCTATCATCAAGGCCCTCCTACAAGTTGATAGTATACATTACTGTTAAATCACAATAATATACTAATCATTGTAAATAACTTGGATTAGGACATTACAGAGCGCAACATGGGTTGTAATTACAGTAAATTGCAACTGGCAATGTGGTATATATCTATAATATATCTTTATTCTTGTATGATATATACTTGTTTTATCCATTTTTTTTAAAATAAGAATGTTTTGGAAAAATAAATTGATCTTTTGTGAGCTGTATCCTTTGTTAATGCTCAGCTATAGATAAGAAAGCAGTATATTTTGCATTGTTAGGAATGACTCAATTAAAGTTATTACACATTAGCGCCACCTAGTGTTACATGCGAGGATACAATTTTATTTTTGCCTTTTGTTTTGTTTTACAAAACATGCAAACTACACACAACAGGCAAGAAGGAGGAATGAGTAAAATGCAAGTCTCTTGGTGCTTTCTATGTTTCTATATTACTTCACTGAAAGAGGGAAAGATAAGTGTAACCGCCTCCCATCTGAGGTGGTTGAGGTAACACAGTAGAACGGTGTAAACATGCTTGGTATAAATATAAGGATATCCTAAATCTCAAAATAAATTAAGGGTAAATAGAGTCTAGGGTCAGTATAGTTTTAAATAAACATCTTGGCAGACTAGATGGGCCATGTGGCTCTTATCTGCCGTCACTTTCTATGTTTCTATGATGGAAAGTGGGCTGTTGCTGGTGGCTGGGTGTGATCAGTCTACTTGTTTAACTAGATTAAGTTTTAAACATAATGGAGACTTGGGACATTAAAAAGGGAGAAATGGAAATCCATAAAGATACGGGCTCTCATTCAAATTGAACTACTTAAGGGGACTTACACAAGTCTCTTGCGTAAGTTCCCTGACAAGTAATATCAGCAAATGTGTGCGCCAGATGTGACGAGTCGTAACTCCTTCCGTACAGAACTTAGATCCGGCCCTTCACTTCCTCATGTCTAATCACCGCCAGACAGGCGCGTATCGAGCAGAGAAGGTACGTGTCCAGAATTTGCGAGAGAGGGGTGTGACAGGAACTCATCTCTTCTGTGCCAAATAACAGATCTCTGTGCGTTCAGAAGTCACACGGAGATCTGAATCAGGCCCATGATCTTCTATATGAACAATCATTTCCTATTGGTCCATTCATACCCATAATAATGTGAGATGAGCCATCCTGTCATGTAAGTCCTGGGATATGGGGCCTGATCTAGACCTATGCTCATGAAACCCTCGTGTGCGTAGCGTATTTACACCAGCATCCCAACGATGCACTCCCATAGACACTCCCCTTGGTCGTACTTACTCTTGCCGTCTTCCACCCAGCAAACCCTACCCTAACTTTTCTGTTCGTAACCGTGGGCGTCCGTAAGCTCCTTGCGTAGTTATGACGCTTAGCCCCGCCCATACTGTACGATTTAAATGCCTCACCCCGCCCTCGGTGCATATTTACAAAAATCGGATGCCAGGCACGCCCCCATATGCTCAGAATTTCTGAATGTAAGATGAGCGTAACATCTGCCCCGAGCATGCGCAGTAAGTACAAATGGACGTTTTTACGCTTACAACCATCGTAAAAACGCACACGAGCGTAGGGCTGGATCAGGCCCATAGACTCCAACACAGCACTTCAGACATGGCAATGAGAAACACCTGTATATATATGTACACCTGTACATCTATACATAAGCTTATCTACACATAAGTTGTAGGATCCAGTGACTGTCTTTGTAGCCATTTGCCACATATTATTTCCAACTCTCCCGGGAATGTCTGAGCGAATCTTAAAATGTGCGCAACACTCCCGGAAAGCGTGACCTAAGGATGCCAGCGCGTCACCATGTCACGGCCACAGTGTTCAGTTCCGTTATTCACAGCATTGTAAAGCCGGGGGCAGGGCATGATGACACAGTTTGCATACAATTGCGCCATTAAGTCCCGCCCTCATTCTGCATCTCTTTCTTCCCTCCAAGATCTCACGGTGGAAGGAAAGTGAAAGCTGACAGCTATATATTAATCCAGTAATCCAGCCATGTGCACTGTGTCGGCTAACAGCGTATTAAATTCATATTTACCATTTATCATTGGCTGAACTTGTAAATGTGGCAGTGCAAAAAAAAGTTATAAGCTTCTAGAGGATGGGAGCTGTATAGTCTAATACAATATTGCTGCTGATATCTATTGCTCTGTATGAGTTGCAGGTCTGGATGCTATTGCTTACACTTTGCTGCCCCCCTGTGGACATTCTGTATATTGCCCCTAGAAATTACAATTTGAAAAGCTGGTATTGATTCTTTAGGGCAGGGCAAAGCAACGTCTAATACCTCAAATTCTGTTAATGTATAGAAAACTCTCAAATACATGTACATGTGTATTTTCCAAGATGACCTTACATTCAATTTTAGAGAATGGGATTGATTTCAATATTAACAGACACATTTTTTTTATCCTCATTTCAAGCTGGATCCAGACATCTGATTTCCATGCTCAGTGCTTTTTTGTAAGAAAAAAGGTGCTGGAACTCACATCAAAACCCGCGCCGACCACATGACCAATCACAAGCCGAGCAGTGCCATCACTACCAGTGTGGACGAAGTACGCATGCATCGGACTAGACACACAGGCAGCTCGCGTGCACCGTTTTAGGGATTTTGATGACAAAACTTTTAAAACTTTGAAAATCTGTCGGAAAAAGGTGCCAGAACTCCGTTCCGGTGCGTTCTATGACAACAAAAGTACTGTCCATGCTCACCGATGCAGGGGCAGAAGATCAGCAAGTACTGGTCTGCATTAGTCAGTCCTTGGTAACCACTCACGCTCACAATTTAAAATGGCCATGAGTAATGGAATGTTGGATGGGAGTAAGCAGAGAAAAGGAAAGCCTGTTCTGAACATTAAAAATCACAATTGCAAACTCAGCCTAGTTCTTCTGTGGGAATTGTAATTGCTCTTAAATTTGGCAGGCTGGGAATGTATTGTAATTGATAAGGATGGATTGTCCGTGAGACAATGGACCATATTCAGAGACTGAAAATAGGAGAGGAAAGTTGCTCATGGTGTCGAAACTGAGTCAAAACATCGATATTAGGCTTAAAAAAAAACATTTTAATTAATCTTTGCAAAGATTTATGAACAAAGGACCTCGGTAAAGTGCGGGAAAATATGAACGCAGATTTACGCAATTATGCGTGTGCATTTCAGTGCGCGTGTGTACTTTCGTGGGCTTTTCTAACGTACAATATTACTCTTTAATAAACATACTAACATACATATTTTCATACAGGACTTGTTCATGATTAATGTCTAAATGCGTTCCTATTTATTAAAACTGTATTTTATATTCGCAGATGGCTCAATCCGCTAATTGTCTCCGATCGGCAAATGAATGTCTTGCTTGTATCATATTTAGACTTGTAGTGTAGAAAACAATGTTGTATTAGTGATGCTATTTTCCACTGAAAGATCACATAAAGCGATTGAAGGTTATAGGCATTAATACGTTTTGAAATGAAATGTTTAAGTTTACAATTATGCTAATGAATCTATGGAGTGGAAACAAAGAAAGACTCCAAGACCAATGATGAGCCAGGGATCCAAGATGACCGTGAGGATTCTCCAATCAAGATGCGATCGGTTACCTCTTTGATCCTAACTGTTAAAAGAACCAGAAGGCCAGAAGGGCTTTTATACTGAAGTCTTGCCAGTGACTGGTCTGCGCTGCTGTATCAGGAGATCGGCACTTTTGGATTAACTCTTTTCTTTCTGCTTAAAATACTTGAAGGAATTGTATGCAGGAATATAGCTTTGAATTGATTTCTGCACCCATATAGTGACCAGCTTTACTTTTACATTGACTGTTATTTAGACTAGAGCTAGGAAAGATCACCTCTAAACTCTAATGTGTATCAGATGAAATATGACTCCCCTGAAATTAACATGGTTTTGCCTAGGAGTAACTTTCCTCTCCTAGGACCATATCCACACTTAAGAAAGTGCAGAATCTACATGCATATTTTTTATGATCAGTTAAACTGCGCATGTCCAGAACCCAAATACATAGACGTCAGACTTAGGACTGATGCACACATTGGCATGTACCGAGTCCCACATGCATGGCTAAAGGGGCAAGACTCTTAAAGTAAATTAGCAGCACAATATACAGTATGGGTGTTCCAACAGAGTTAGGACTGATTCACAAGTGCCTTGCGTACACTAACATACACACAGGAAAAGTTAAGATAGTCTTCAGCCCTCGACCACTCGTACGTTGAAGAACCGGATTGTTTGCTGTGAGGCCATGTGTCTTCTGTTACTTAGTTTAGGCCACACCTGCTGCGCGTTTATAATAAATGGATGTGCGTGTTTAAATGAAACAAATAATTTTGTTTGCCCCTTCTATACAGTCTCCGCTGCCTGACCCTTATATCCAGTCTCTGCTGTTTGCCCCTTATATACAATCTCCGTTGTATGCCCCATATATACAGTCTCCGTTGTTTTCCCCTTATATACAATCTCCGCTGTCTGCCCCATATATACAGTCTCCGTTGTTTCCCCTTATATACAGTCTCCGTTGTTAGCCCCTTATATACAGTCTCCATTGTTTGCCCCTTAGTTGCAGCCTCCATTGTTTGCCCCTTATATACAGTCTCCGTTGTTTGCCCTTTATATACAGTCTCCGTTGTTTGCCCTTTATATACAGTCTCCGTTGTTTGCCCCTTAGTTGCAGCCTCTGTTACTTACCTTTGAAGTCCCTTCCTCCGCGGCGCGTCTCTGTCTGCCAGCGGTCACGTGGTGCGGTGTAAACAGGACTCCTACGAGCCCTGTATTCCCTGTACTGCACTGTTAAAAGCCTTGCCGCTTATATAGTGGCACAGACTTTTAACAAGAAGAAAAAACAAAAAAGTCGGAAAAAGGTGCCGGAACACTGTTCCGGTGTGTCCGACGACAAAAAAAGCCCTGCTCTTTGAAAAAGAGCCCCGACAGGGCTTGAAACACATTAGCCAGTAAACGGATCAATCACTGCAAATCTCCCACCGCCGCCAGCACCAGGACAAGTATCGGCACCTCATCTCCCCAGCAGGACCTCGGAAACCCGGGCAGCGGACTGCATAAGGGACTTTATCTAGGACTGAACTTTACTGTATTTCTGATTTGTTCTTTCTCCTTTTTCCTGGGTATAACTGGAAAAGATTGGAGTCCTTGGGAATATACAGAACACCAGAACGTTGAAAGATTTTTAATGCTGTCTGCCACTTTTTAGTTCTGCCTGAAATTGTATTTATATTGTTTCTATATATGGTCTATTCTGTTAAATACATTGTATAGATAGTTTTAGACTTTCTATCATCATATATATATATTTATTTGTTAGTTTATGTATTTTTTAATGTTTTTATAATCCATTTATTAGCGCAGAATTTTAGAGGGATTGTATTTTGATTTTACTACTTTAATACTGGACATAACACAGATGTAAGATGCACCGAAATTTACAAACTGACAGCTGACAGAAGATGCGCTTTTAACAGACAAACTGTGATCTGATGTCTGTGGTTTATGTACTTAAGTTGTTAATAGGAACATCACATTAATACAATATTTTCTCTATAGAGGCTTTAACATAAAGTTTTTGTTACTTTAAGTTGATTATTTTTTTTATCTTTTGGAAACAATTTAAGAAAGCTTCATTGTAATGTTCTGTCAAGATCAAATCAATATTATTTTGAATTGATGGGCCATATCCAGAGCTACGTCCACTAGCGTATTTACGCTTGCCAGAGATGTAATAACGCTGTTTTGTTGGTACTGCGCATTCACGCGGCAGATGTTATGACCCATAACTCTGAACGTAAGTACCAGCCTAGTATCAATAGCGTAACTACGGACAAAGGGGCGTGCCAACCATACGACTCCCGTAATTACGCTTCGGAGGCGGGATGAGGCATTTAAATCATACAGTATGGGCTTGCTTAGACGTGTAAGAACGTGCAGCCATAACGGCCGACGGTAGTTACACTTTGAAAAGTTAAGGTAGGGTTTGGAAAGCGTAAATGTACGAGCGAGGGGAGTGTCTAATAATTACGATAGCGTAAATACGCTACGCATTGAAACGTAAAGGGAATGTAGCTCTGGATCCGGCCCAATATCTCGGAGTCCCAAAATTCTGCCTCTTTGGTAATCCGGCACTGGTCCTAGCTGTGCGTTGCTTTCAAGTCTGAATAACTACATTTACATATGTAGAAGGATGTAAAATATGGATATATACTACATATTATGGCACATGACTCCTGTAAATCTTCCTTTTGCATTTTTAATCGGCTCTGTAAGTGGGACAGAAAGCAATTCTCCTGGTTCAAACTCTGATTAGTGAAACACATCTGCATCTTGTTGAAAGACCCTTCCAGGCTGATGTTGGTGGAGGAACTTGAAACAATAACATTGAGTGGTTTGGCAGTTACTATATTACACCCCTGGGATCCATCAATGGTTAGACAAGGCAGAGGGTAAATCTGTCAGCAGCACTGAGAATATACTGTAGGGAGCTGCAGATTTTTGTAGTGTGTTACATGTGACCTGTAATGGTGTAGAAGATGTAGAAGCTTATCCGGAGTTTATTCAGAGAAGAGATAAGCCGTCAACACAAAACACTACTGGTAATGGACTTAAAAGATAGACAGATGGGCAGCGATAGAAAAGACAAATTTGCACCTTGAAAATCTTATTTTATACTTCAGGGGAGGCAAATGAAGAAAGGAGAGAGAGTAAAAATACTCCCTCCTCACCAGCATTTAGTAACATCGCTGCACAGGAAAAATCACTGAATCGTATGGGCTCAGCTTTTCCAGCTTCTGCTGTCAGTCTGTGGTGTCAGTCAGCAAGTATTTGCTTGTTTTCCAATAGGATCATATTTCCGGACCCTAGGGGTGCTGCGGGGAAGGACGCAAATCACTGAATGGGCTCAGCTTTTCCAGCTTCTGCTGTCAGTCTGTGGTGTCAGTCAGCAAGTATTTGCTTGTTTTCCAATAGGATCATATCATA
>WWET01005016.1:78717-97136 GCA_011038615.1 Limnodynastes dumerilii
TAGTGGAGGCCTTGGGGGATGGGAGGGCTCATGTATAAATCCTGCACAAGGGTTCAGTACATGGACCAATGCTATTTAATATCTTTATTTTTTTATATTGCCTGAGGTATTGAGGGGAAAATTTACCTTTCTGAAGATGACACAAAGGTATGTAGCAGGGTAGACCCACCAGGAAGTGTTCACAAAATGATTGATGATAGGTAGACTAAAGGAATGATAAAGAATGTGGCAGCTGCAGTTTAAAACCAAAAAATACAAAATTATGCTATTGGGGTGCAAAAATCTAAACGCTAAATATATCATCAATGGCATTAAATTATTTTATGTGACTTAAAGGTAGCCAAGCAATGTAATAAAGCAATAAGAAAGGCAAGTCAGATGCTTGGTTGCATAGGGAGAGGAATTAGTAGCAAGTAGAGAAGTAGTGATGCCCCTTTATAGGTCGTTGGTACGACCTCACCTAGAATACTGTGTTCAGTTCTGGAGAAAGAAAGACATACAGTAAATACATTAGAGACTGTGCAAAGAAGTGGCATTTTTCAAAGGAAGAAGGTGTAATAGAACTAAAGATGAGTGGTTCAGATTCCATGAAATCCAACACATTCGGGGGTTCTGAGTTGAACCAAGCCATGAATTGGTTCCTCCCACCACATTTTCATGAGTTGAACCAAGCCATGAATTGGTTCCTCCCACCACATTTTCACTAAAAATTCTGATCTTTCAGCTCTGTATTTCCTGCTTCCTGCCTCTGACAGGAAGTATCACATGATTGTAAACAGCCAATCACGGGGCTGAACATACAGGCAGGCTTGTGGTGACTTTTTTTTTGTAAACAACTATAACTTTATTCAGCTTAGTGGGAAAACTGAACAGAATGCCTGGGATGAGTGATATCTGGGGTGGAACTGTAGTGGGTGCTAGGGGTGCAGTTGCTATGGGGCAACTATCCCCCACTGCACTCACCATTAATCCAATCCACCCTATTAGCAGCTGCCCTGCAGCACCGCTGAAGAAACAGTCCTCACATGTCATTGCTGGAGCTACACACAAGGTAAGAAAGATCACAGATAGACTGTCTGGTAGCCCAGAACCACCTCCAAAATGATTATTTAATAAAAAAAGAAAGAAAAAAGCATTAACTTGAAAAAGGGACGTGGCTTCATTGGCTTGTTGGCAAGACAGACATAGAAGAAAAATCCCACCACAGGGCAGTTTCCCCAAATGTTTTACATGAAGTGACAGTGTGAGGGGTCCATATATCCATCGGTGTCACACACAGACAGTAGTCATGGAGTGATCTGCCAATAGGGTGACAAGGCTGCAGGGGTGATCAGATCAGCCAATAGGGTGACAAGGCTGCAACCACTATTCTGCCACTCACACAAGTGCGAAGAGCCATTAACCCTTAGGGCCAGATTTAATAAGCTGCTGGTTTGGAAAAGTGGAATGTCAGCTAAAATCTGATTGATTGCTATGGGCAACATCTCAACTTTTCCAAACCCGCAGCTTAGTAAATCTGGCCCTTACTCTGCTAAAAAGTACTAGGAATATACTGGTCAATAGCGGCTTCTATATAACTCACACTGCAGCAAGTCCTGTTCATACTTTTTCCTCTTTATTTATACAATTGTTTTTTTTAAAACATTTTACAAACTATAACATTTATCTATAGATTTACTGTAGAAGGAACCATAGATATTGTCCTTTTATGTTATATATCAATAGCAATACATGAGAATACATTTGACAAATGACACAAAGTGATGAGTGGGATACTAGACAATATATGGCAGCATGTCCCAACCAACCTCAATCTTGTGAGCTGTGAGGTGGTCCAATTTGAGTGGGAATGACTGGAAATGAATGAATTTATGTTAATAATGTTGTAGGAGCAAAAATACATAAAAATGACATGATTTTAGTGGTTTTCAGCAATTATATATATAAAAAAAAAAAAAGTAACAAAACCAAAACATTTGAGTGTTATTGGAGCAAAACCAGAATCAAAACACAACAAAGATTTAGAACCAAAATCAAAACACTGGGGTGGTCGCTCATCTCTATTATTTATTTATTCATAGATTTTTATTTAGCGCCATCATATTACACAGCGCTTTACTATTTGATCAATCCTTTGCTTCAGTGTCTGACCCAGCTTATCACGTATCTGCAGATATTTGTAACTAATTCTCTGATTTTTATTTTAAAGATAGAAGTTCATGATTAGTAACTGAGTAATGGCTAGAGTGCCAGACCATGTCTTGTTTTATATAGACTAGGAATGACTGGAAATGAATGTTATTCATATTAATAATGCTCTTGGAGCAAAAATAAATACAAAATTACTTGATTTTAGAATTTTTTTTAGCAATTTAAAATAAAATACAGATCCAAAATCAAAACATTTAATTTTTTTTTCACAAAACCAAAACACGACGAAGATTTAGAACCAAAACCAAAATACAGGGGTCCAACCTAAAATACTTTGATGCCCTTGGACTTCATATATAAGGTCTTAGGACCTGACAGGGCTGCCGCCAGATATTTTGGGGCCTGGGGCACATCCTCGTCGTCTCGCCCCTACACAATGTCATCCATGAAGTCACATAGGTGGTGGGGTGCCACGGAACTACATCACCAGTGGGATTTCCCTGCACATTCGCCCGCTAGTGTACAGCTCTAAGCAGCAAGTATCGGCGGTAGTATATCGCCAATACCTGCTGCTGTAAAACCATGGTAATTATCTGCGAGCCCCATCAGATTCGGGGCTCGGGAAAGTAGTCCTGGCTGCCCTCCCCCTGATGGCCGCCCTGGGACCTGATTCACACTTAAGAAGGCATTAGGTTCTTAATTATACTCAACTGGTAGCAAGGCGACTCCCCTGACTTGCCCAGTTTTCAGCTTCTTAACTTACTTACGAATTCCATATGGTTACCTTATCTTTAGGTTCTTAGTTGTGTGTGTGTAGCACAGCTAATTAAGAACATTTCTGCCTAATCACACCCAGATTTCCTCATTTAAATGCCTTCCTCCACCCAATCTTCTTATCTTCGCTCTTAAGTTTTCCTGGCACACCTTTTCCTTCTTTAGTCACTAGAAACTTAGAAGAAATAGGTTGGTAATGGTGATTCAGAGCCGTCCCATTCTTAATAGAGATGTGTGGGCTCGGTTCACCTGAATTTGGGGATTCGAGGCAGAATCTGAACACAGCTTGGAGCTTTGCGTCCACCTCGGATAACGTCACTAAGGCCAAACTTCAAAATCCCTTGTCGGATCTCGTGCGGTTTTGCTTTCCTCGCCGGAAGAAGCAGCGAATAGGAAGGAGAGAGGGAAGCAGCAAAGGTAAGTACTGGGGAGAGCTGGACACATGATGGGGATTCCTGAGGGGAGCTGGACACATGATGAGGATTCCTGAGGGGAGCTGGACACATGATGGAAATTCCTGAGAGGAGCTGGACACATGATGGGAATTCCTGAGGGGAGCAGGACACATGATGGGGATTACTGGGGAGCTGGACACATGATGGGGATTCCTGAGGGGAGCAGGACACATGATGGGGATTACTGGGGAGCTGGACACGTGATGGGGATTACTGGTGGGAGCTGGACACATGATGGAAATATTGGGGGGAGCTGGACACATGATGGGAATACTGGGAAGACAGGAGACATGATGGGGATACTGGGGGGCTGGACACATATGATGGGTAATCGGCAGTCTGGAGACATGATCGGTGATACTGGTGTGCTGGAGACATATAATGGGGGATACTAAGGGGCTGGAGACATAAGATGGGGATTCTGGGGGTTTGGCTGTGGTGCTGTGTGACAATGGAAAGTGCCACATGGGGCTGTGTACTGTATAGGGGCTGTGTATTGTATAGGGGCTGTGTACTATATAGGGGCACTGCTATACTGTGGTTGTGCTCTGCGCAACCTCAGTGTGTGACCAATTGTCTTTTTGTGGAAAGATTTGAGCGGCAATTACAAAGTGACTTCTATCGGAGATCGAATCTCCATGCGCGCCTCGAATGACATCACAGAAGCCTAACTTCCAAATCCCGTGTCGGATCTCGTGGCGTTTTGCATTTGGCGGCGGAGGAAGGAGCGAGGGACACAGCCTCTAGTGTCTATGACGTCAAATACACTATAAAAGGGGGACCTCTAATGACCGAATGGTCATTAGCAGCGGCACCCCAGAACAGGAAGCAGGAGGACGTTGTGTCAAGAGCCAGAAGAGCCCGAAGACCACCTTCTAGCAACGGAGCAGCATCTACTATCAAGAGGAGCAGCATCGTCAATCAAGAGGAGAAGATCTTCAATCAACATTTCCTGAACAGCTTTCAACACGTCAAGAACTACTAGCAGTCATCCCAAGACAGATAACTGCAAAACGGTGAGTTGATACTTCACTATATTTTTTGCACACATTTACACTATACATTATCCTTAGGTTTAGTTATTACACGGTGGCAACCATAATAGTTTAATAAAGCACACAGGGACACATTAGTTAGTTAGTTTTAATGTATAGAAATGTATTGTAGACACATTAGTTAGTTAGTTTTAATGTATAGAAATGTATTGTTTAATCATTTATTGTTTATTCATGTTTAATATTTCTGTTTATTGGGGAAACTGTTTGGTGTTTTTTTTTGACACCTTACTCTGCATCATTTTACCCCTTGTCATGCTGACACTTACAGTACTTGCACTACTTTTGTTTCATAGATGTGCTATAAACTGCAGTGTGTGTTTGTGGTGCTGCTCTGTTGTTTAGTAATAGTAAGTAACAAGTCAGCCCGCTGCAGCCTTTGGCCTAAGCTGTATGAAAATAATCTTGTTACCTGTGAGGTGCTCAAAATTGACTAGAAATTACTGGAAATTATTGTTAATGGGGTTAATAATAATATAGGAACAATAAAGAGCCAAATGATGCAATTTTAGCATTTTGTAGCAATTTAATAAAAAACAGATCCAAAACCAAAACACGTGGGAACGGTTTTGGCAAAACCAAAACACAAAGTTAATACAGATCCATGTTATGGTACCCCGGGTTTACCTTGGCAGAGTTCCGGGGTGACCAGAGAGTAAAAGAGAAAGGAGCGAGTAACTCACCAGTTTGTAGAGACTGAGGTCGGACCGAGTGTTCACTAGAGTCTCTAGTGGTGGGGATAGACTGGAGCTGGTAGGAATCTGTCAGGATATGCCCCTTAGAGGATACCCTGGAGAAGAGCAGAACTAAGCAGGAGTATAGGGATAAGAGAAGGAAAGAGAGAGAGAGAGAGCGGGGAATAGGCCAGTCAGAAGAAACTGTACCATGACAAAACAAACACTTAACGCGCACAGGGGACTGGAAGGGCTGATGGGAGAGACTGGACGTACCAAACAAACTGGGGCAATCACTCTTACTAGCAAACAGTGGGGAACAAACACAACACAACACAAACACAATACAAGCAGGGAATAAACAACAAGGTGGGAGAGAGGGTAATGGAGACACTAAGGTATAATAGGCAAGGTACTGGGCAAGGACTTGACTGGGACACTCAAGAAAGAAGAGACAATAAGCACAAGGCAAGAGAATAGCAGGTGAACTGGCAAAGAAACTCAAGAAGTCTATAACCAGCGCCAGCCTCTGGGTGGAAGTTACTTTTAAAGAGAGGCTGGCGAATGGCAGGAAGGCTGGAAGGTACCTAATGCAGCCATAGGCTGGCATCGTGGTTGCTAGGCAGCACTAGACGCCAGCCCGACGATCTGGATGCAACAGCGTCCCTAGTAACCAGTGACATGGCTGCCGGGAGGTGGGGAGAGCGCTGCAATAGCCGCGATGGACCAGAGAAGAACGCTGGAGGACAGCGGGAGCAGGCGGCTGCAAAGGAGGGAAGCCAGCAGGGAGCGAGAAGGAGGTAAGAACACACGGGGAGCAGGGCGAGAGAGCCGCAGCACCGCAGAGCACCCTGACAATCCAAAACCAAAACCAAAATATGGGCGTCAGTGAACATCTCTAGTTCTTCAGTCCTACGTAGATTGTGTATCTAAGACCGCATATACGTCATCTACATACCGAAACGACGCGTAGATTGCGTACAATAGTTACCACGCATTCGCAGTAGCTATCTTTCGTCAAATTATGCCCGTGTATGTAAGATGGCCGTATTTGAGGATCCGGCCCTATGTCTCTAGCCATAAAACTGTATTTACAACACAAACAAACCCCATTTCTGCTTCACTATGTTGCATCAACCCTAATAAGTAAGAGGACCAGGAATGACCTTGTGCTGTCAGCTGTCTGATAAATGTAATCACTGGCTCTACTGACAGCTTGATCCAATATACAGGTCAAATTGCAAATGAAACTGTTGACTGGAATTATGTGTCTTTTCCTGGCATTTCTGAGATCAGTGAAATAAAAAAGAAAAAAAAAGAAACCTTATTTATTTTGACCTAAAAACTTATTAATTCACAAAACCGCTTAATCAAATTGAGTGGAAGTGAAATTAAGGCCTGTCTGTACCAGCTTCTTACATGCTGTGTTTGGAAATAACAAAAGAAAACACTCTAAAGAATAAAACAAGCGCATATAGGTTATGCAAATGGACCAGTAATGTCTATGCATTTAGCCCTTTATACTCTGGCCTATTTGCATTAAATCAGTCTAAACAGAACGATGTACGCCGAGGGCTGACCTGTGCTTCAGTTAATTCATTTAACAGTTTCTAATTTAATAAAGATGAAAGTGTTTGGGTCTCTTACAACAAAGGATCCATCAGCCTGCTGACTCCTGATCTTCCATAAAATAATGTGCATGACGTTCTGTAGATACTGCAAAAATAAATATATAAAAGGTGCTTTTGTTGACATTTTTAATTTGAGTGAAGTCTATGGCTTGCATATTTTACAAGTCTTGTGGCTAGATGTACTAAACTGCTGAAAAGGGAAAAAAAGGAGACGTTGCCCATAGCACAGGGTTGCGACTCTCCCGGAATATCCGGGAGACTCCCAAAATTTAGGCAGGTATCCCGGGAGAGCTGGCAAAGCTCCAGCAAGCCCCACTAGCCATCAGTTATTACTGTAATCCCTAGCGTTACCAGGGATGTGCGGGGCTTGATGATGTCATCAAGCCCCACCCATCCCCTGAAACGCTAGAGATTACAGGAGTGATTGGCAGGGGGTGGGGCTTAATAACACAATTTGCATCATGATTTACTAAACTGCTGAAAAGGGGAAAAAAGGAGACGTTGCCCATAGCACAAGGTTGCGACTCTCCCGGAATATCCGGGAGACTCCCAAAATTTAGTGAGGTATCCCGGGAGAGCTGGCAAAGCTCCAGCAAGCCCCACTAGCCATCAATTATTACTGTAATCTCTAGCGTTACTAGGGATGTGCGGGGCTTGATGATGTCATCAAGGCCTGTCCATTCCCTGAAACGCTGGAGATTACAGGAGTGATTGACAGGGGGCGGGGCTAAATGACACAATTTCCGTAATAAAGCCCCGTCCCTTGTAGAAATCCATGGCTTCCCTCTCCCTCTGGGTTCTCCCGGAGGGAAACTCTGAAAAGTCGGCAACCCTGCCATAGCAACCAATCAGAGTCTAGCTTTCACTTTCCTGTTACATACTAGAGAATGTCAGCTAGCATCTGATTAGTTACTATGGGCAACATCTCCACTTTTCCGCAGCCCCGATCTTATAAAGCTTGATTCACCTATGTGACCTCTTAACATTACTTTAAATAGTACTCATTCCTAGCATGATTGAGAGATAATTGAGATAGGCGGTAATTCTACTAAACTGCGGATCTAAGCTAATGAGAGTCCTCTACAGTAAGATTAGAGCATCGCTAGCCATCACACTTTATTTTGTCCCAGAGAGGGAAAAAACCTGGTTAAACCTGCAGCAGAGGTTCCCTGAAAATCAGATCTTCAATATCGATATAGGGTATTATAGTGGATTATCATCTAGGATGAGTTCCATGTTGAGGGTGACATTTAAGACAGATTACCGCTGCTGGTGGCAATGAAAAGTAGTGGGTCTCGCCACCTGCCAAAACCTGCAGTTGAGCAGGGAAAAGAATGTAATAGGGCAATTGAAGGTCACACAGTCATTTGAGTGTATTGAGCTCAATTCTTTTGGACCTCCAGGGCATAATCTGGATGTGCAAACACCGTTGTATTGTAAAATTGTAAAGGTCCATGTTGTAGCAGAAGATGGAGAACAGCATCTCTGTGTTATCCTGGACTGCTGTGTTTTGTTTTGCCACTAGACCAATTTATTCCCTATTTGTGGACATTACCATAAACTGCCCCTAGGGGCTGCTATTGGACTCTTGTGGACTAATTGCAAGCCCATCACCTACACCTGTGCATTATCCTTATATATATGTCCTCCCCCAGAGCTAGGTCATTGTTTCTTGTTTCCTGTTGCTGTGTGCTAGCTTGCTGGTCTCTGACATGTTTCTGCTATCTGCCTCTGCTTGTCTGCATTCCTACTTGTCCCTAAGGTTTCTTGTCTGTATTTGTCTGTTTTTACCATGTCTATAACCTGTATACCTTGCCTGACATCTGTTTTGTCTCATCCCTGTGTACTTGGTCTATAATCTGTTACCTCATACCTATATACCCTGCCTGATACCTGTAATTTCACATCTGTGTATTTACCTGGAATCTGTTACCTTAGTCACTTCTTGGTATATCTGTACAGTGTATCTTTTCTGTTTCTCTGCTACCTGCAATAAATCTCTACTTATATTGGTCTCCTGCAATCCTTGCATCAAACCCCAGGGGCCAGATTTACTAAACTGCGGGTTTGGAAAAGTGGAGATGTTGCCCATAGCAACCAATCAGATTCTAGCTGACATTTTCTAGTATGTAATAGGAAAGTGAGAGCTAGAATCTGATTGGTTGCTATGGGCACCATCTCCACTTTTCCAAACCCTTAGCAAATGTGGCCCCAGGTCGGTGAGTTTAGAGGAACAAGCTTGAATTTGCGCAGTCAGATCTGCAACATCCACCCAATCTTCTTATCTTCATTTTTAATTTTTCCAGGCATGCCTCTTCAGTCTTAAATCACTAGGAACCTAAAAGAAATAGGTTTCTATTGGTGATTCAGAGTCATCCTGTTCTTAAGTTCAACATAAATTGCATACATTAAGTTACTGTGCATACGCAGTATGTCCCTTCCTAAATGTACACATCTTAAAAGCCGCAGATTCTTAATTGTGAATCAGGTTCTATGTCTCCCTCTGAGTTCTGCTGTCCCTGAGCTCCACGCGGTGGCACTTAAGATGGTGGCCGTTACCGCCAAGCAGGCTTCCTTTTCACTGTCCTCCCGATACCAGCCCAATTAAGCTCTGGCTGTGATCCTCTTTATGAACAGACTGCACCAGTGCAGTCATACAGCAGCGCTCCGGTCTCCTGTCTCCACTATGCACAGCGGGTCCAGTCTCAGGGACTCTCCTCCGATGCACTGGTGGTCTGATGGAGTATCCGGGTAGCACAGCAGCAGTGTGAAGCTGTCCTCTCTGGGGAGGTCAAGCAGCGGTTGCGATGCCAATGGATTGCAGTTGCCACACTTCCACCATTCCTTTAGTCTACCTAGATCATCAATCATTTTGTTTATTCCTTCTGCGTGTATCCTGTTACATATCTTAGTTTTATCCATGAAATGGCATACTTTCCCTTCAGTACCATGAACAATGTCACCAGCAAAAATATTCAAAAGCACTGATCCAAGTACTGATCTTTGGGGTAACATTACCATCTGTAGACCGGATTCCATTTACCACAACTCTTTTTGTCCTGTAACCAAGATGGCGGACCGTATTCACACCTAAGTAAGTGTATAGTCTACACACGTAATTTTACAATCTGCTAAACTGCGCATGCCCAGAACCCAAATATACACACGGAAACCATAGCCGACTGATTCACATACAGGGACGTCTGACTTAGGACTGATGCACGCATCGGCACGGAACAAGTTCCACTTGCGTGGCTAGAAGGGCAAGACTCTTAGACTCTTAATGTAAATGGGCTGCACATGGGCTAATGTACAGTATGGGCGTTCCAACAGAGTTAGGACTGATTCACAGGTAGGAGAGCCTTGCATAAACTAACATACGCACGGGAAAAGTTAAGGTAACCCTCCACCACTCATAAGTTGAAGAACCATATTGCTTGCATTTAGTTCAGGCCACATCTGCTGCCTGGTGTTTCTAATCAATGGATGTGTGTTTTAAATGAAACAAATAAATACATTTATTTAATCCGAAGCTGATTTTACATTTTGTGCAAGACTTTAACATTGTAAAAGTGCCATTATTTGGTTAGAGTTTGTGAAGGTTTTTTATTTTATTTTTTATTTACTTTTAATTTTGTGAACAAACACCATTCCATTTACTTATATTTTACTGTATTGGTTGTTTGTGTTGTTTCTATTTTTTAAATGCTTATTTTTAAAATGTTATATGAAAGTCTCTATAAAGTATATAATGGATCATTTTATTTCTAACTTCATGCAGTATGCGTTTATGTGTATTGTAAAGTATATCATGATTGTTCTTATTTCAAGTTGTATTTTTAATGGTTATTTTTGTTTACATATGTTAATGAAAGCACAAGCTCTTTTTATTTAAAAAAAACTGTTACTTTTCCAAAGCCTAATCAGTGCATTTAGTTACGTATCTTTGAATCATAAGCAATATTAAACACCTTTACACACGACTGATTCACACCTAATAAAGTCTGCCCGAACCTAATTATACGCAGGAAAGACTAAAGACCGCATATACGCAATCTACTTATCGAAACAATACGCAGATTACGTACAATAGCTAAAACGCATGTGCAGTAGCTACTGTTTATTGAACTACGTCCGTCTATGGAAGACGGACGTAGTTCTGGATCCGGCCCTTAGTCCTTACGTTGCGTATGATTAGGTCGAATGATCCCTAGAGGAAAAAGAATTGGATAAAACTGAATAGAAAATATTAGTGTTTTATTCAGGGTTGTCGACCCTCTTGGAATGTCCGGGAGACTCCCGAAATTTGGGCAGTTCTCCCGATATCCCGAGAGAACCTGCAAATCTGCCGCAAGGGACTTGAGGACCGTAGTTTCATGGAAATCACGGCCTGCCCCCTACCTCGCAACACTAGTATCTTAATGTTACTTGACGATGTGATTTGCGTCATCCTATCCCTATTAAAGCTAAAAAAAATGGTATTTAATAGTCAAGGGGTGTAGCTTAATGGCATGATTTGCATAAAATGCATCGTTAAGCATAAATTGTGTCGTTAGGTACCTAAATGTAGCTATCCTCTCTGAGGACCAGATTCACACCTAAGAATAATAATGCGTATAATTAAGAATTTAACTACGACTCATGCTACGTATCATTTAAGAATGTAATTTAACTACGTGTGGTCTTTTAAGACTGCACATAGTTACTTAAGTAAGAAGAGGTGTGCCACAGCAGCTAGGTGACCTTTTTAGGAAGAGTAGGGGAAGGGATTAAATGAGATGGGGAGGTATCTTAAGAAGGAAAATACTCACAGTTATTTAAGGTAGTCCTGTGCCGCTCCCCAGTGGAATTAGGCTCCTAAAAACAGGGACGGGTTGTGGGGCTGGACGGGTGAGTTAGGTGCAGTGAATACGATCCTGAATCTCCACTATCCATATAAACCCAATTATGCAGGAGAATCCAAATGACAAAAAAAATCCACCTTACCTCTACAAAATTCTACTTTATTAATTGTATTTTATTCCATGTACAAGAAACAGAAGACTAAGGTTGTGTGGTAAGAACCCTGTTCCGTGAAATACAGAAAGCATTCATGAATAGGTTACATAATTGCTCTTTATAGCAAAAGGCTGTTTTTCTCGGGACGGTGATGATATGGTACAAGACAGAATTCCATTGTGATCAGATTCAAAACAAATGCAGAGAGAATTGCTTCTGGCAGATGATCTCACTGTAGATAATGTAATTTAAGCAACACATGATACAACTAAATGACAAATAAAAAGTACAGGAACACAGGAGTGCTGCAAGTTACAGAGACAAGAGATGTAAATCAATTACATGGCAGTGTATGTAGACGTACCGAACAAAGGACAGAGAGAGAGGGAGAAGGGGTGGATAAAGCAGATGCAAAAAGTATAACTACATTGCTTATGCCAGTCCTGTTAGTATAGAAGAGTGAATCATTTCAAAGGTGACATGGGGCTGGATCCAGACCTAGTTAAGTGCTTGAACTTAGTTACTCCTGGGCTAAACCATGTTGATTGCAGGGGAGTCATATTTCATCTGCTGCAAACAGTATTAAAGTTGAGAGGTGATGTTTCCTATCCCAAGTGTAAATAACAGTGTGATAGTAAAGCTGGTCAGTATCTGTGTGCAGTAAGCAATTAAAAGATATATTCCTGCATGCAAAGAATACAATTAACTTTACTCCCCCTGAAAACAACATGGTTTAGCCCAGGAGAAACTAAGTTCAAGCAATTAACTAGGTCTGGATCCAGCCCATGGAGAGTAAGGACACACTTAAGTCACATAGATGACTCAAGTACAGCTAATATAATGATTTGGTCCCAGGCAGTGGTGTAACTAGGGTGGGATTTGTAGGGCATGTGCCCTGGGCGCTGATGGCTTTGGAGGTGCCATCAGAACGCATATCCGACAGAGCCGACCACCGGTGCACAGATGGAAAAGGATCCGTTCCCTTTCCTCATCTGTGAAAATGACAGCCGGAGCAGCTGAAGAGAAGAGAGGGTGGAACTTCCTGTCAGAAAGAAAGTTCACTCTTGCAGTGTGTCATGTGACCAGAACTGTCCAGCTGAACACTGTATTCTCTCTAGTCCATTCTCTCTGTGTTCTCTCTAGTCCTCTCTCTGTGTTCTCTCTAGTCCTCTCTCTGTGTTCTCTCTGTGTTCTCTCTAGTCCCCTCTCTGTGTTCTCTCTAGTCCCCTCTCTGTGTTCTCTCTAGTCCTCTCTCTGTGTTCTCTCTAGTCCATTCTCTCTGTGTTCTCTCTAGTCCTCTCTCTGTGTTCTCTCTAGTCCATTCTCTCTGTTTTCTCTCTAGTCCTCTCTCTGTGTTCTCTCTAGTCCATTCTCTCTGTGTTCTCTCTAGTCCTCTCTCTGTGTTCTCTCTAGTCCATTCTCTCTGTGTTCTCTCTAGTCCCTTCTCTCTGTGTTCTCTCTAGTCCTCTCTCTGTGTTCTCTCTAGTCCATTCTCTCTGTGTTCTCTCTAGTCCTCTCTCTGTGTTCTCTCTAGTCCATTCTCTCTGTGTTCTCTCTAGTCCTCTCTCTGTGTTCTCTCTAGTCCATTCTCTCTGTTTTCTCTCTAGTCCTCTCTCTGTGTTCTCTCTAGTCCATTCTCTCTGTGTTCTCTCTAGTCCTCTCTCTGTGTTCTCTCTAGTCCATTCTCTCTGTGTTCTCTCTAGTCCTCTCTCTGTGTTCTCTCTAGTCCATTCTCTCTGTGTTCTCTCTAGTCCTCTCTCTGTGTTCTCTCTAGTCCATTCTCTCTGTGTTCTCTCTAGTCCTCTCTCTGTGTTCTCTCTAGTCCATTCTCTCTGTGTTCTCTCTAGTCCTCTCTCTGTGTTCTCTCTAGTCCATTCTCTCTGTGTTCTCTCTAGTCCTCTCTCTGTGTTCTCTCTAGTCCATTCTCTCTGTGTTCTCTCTAGTCCTCTCTCTGTGTTCTCTCTAGTCCATTCTCTCTGTGTTCTCTCTAGTCCTCTCTCTGTGTTCTCTCTAGTCCATTCTCTCTGTGTTCTCTCTAGTCCTCTCTCTGTGTTCTCTCTAGTCCATTCTCTCTGTGTTCTCTCTAGTCCTCTCTCTGTGTTCTCTCTAGTCCATTCTCTCTGTGTTCTCTCTAGTCCTCTCTCTGTGTTCTCTCTAGTCCATTCTCTCTGTGTTCTCTCTAGTCCTCTCTCTGTGTTCTCTCTAGTCCATTCTCTCTGTGTTCTCTCTAGTCCTCTCTCTGTGTTCTCTCTAGTCCATTCTCTCTGTGTTCTCTCTAGTCCTCTCTCTGTGTTCTCTCTAGTCCATTCTCTCTGTGTTCTCTCTAGTCCTCTCTCTGTGTTCTCTCTAGTCCATTCTCTCTGTGTTCTCTCTAGTCCTCTCTCTGTGTTCTCTCTAGTCCATTCTCTCTGTGTTCTCTCTAGTCCTCTCTCTGTGTTCTCTCTAGTCCATTCTCTCTGTGTTCTCTCTAGTCCTCTCTCTGTGTTCTCTCTAGTCCATTCTCTCTGTGTTCTCTCTAGTCCTCTCTCTGTGTTCTCTCTAGTCCATTCTCTCTGTGTTCTCTCTAGTCCTCTCTCTGTGTTCTCTCTAGTCCATTCTCTCTGTGTTCTCTCTAGTCCTCTCTCTGTGTTCTCTCTAGTCCATTCTCTCTGTGTTCTCTCTAGTCCTCTCTCTGTGTTCTCTCTAGTCCATTCTCTCTGTGTTCTCTCTAGTCCTCTCTCTGTGTTCTCTCTAGTCCATTCTCTCTGTGTTCTCTCTAGTCCTCTCTCTGTGTTCTCTCTAGTCCATTCTCTCTGTGTTCTCTCTAGTCCTCTCTCTGTGTTCTCTCTAGTCCATTCTCTCTGTGTTCTCTCTAGTCCTCTCTCTGTGTTCTCTCTAGTCCATTCTCTCTGTGTTCTCTCTAGTCCTCTCTCTGTGTTCTCTCTAGTCCATTCTCTCTGTGTTCTCTCTAGTCCTCTCTCTGTGTTCTCTCTAGTCCATTCTCTCTGTGTTCTCTCTAGTCCTCTCTCTGTGTTCTCTCTAGTCCATTCTCTCTGTGTTCTCTCTAGTCCTCTCTCTGTGTTCTCTCTAGTCCATTCTCTCTGTGTTCTCTCTAGTCCTCTCTCTGTGTTCTCTCTAGTCCATTCTCTCTGTGTTCTCTCTAGTCCTCTCTCTGTGTTCTCTCTAGTCCATTCTCTCTGTGTTCTCTCTAGTCCTCTCTCTGTGTTCTCTCTAGTCCATTCTCTCTGTGTTCTCTCTAGTCCTCTCTCTGTGTTCTCTCTAGTCCATTCTCTCTGTGTTCTCTCTAGTCCTCTCTCTGTGTTCTCTCTAGTCCATTCTCTCTGTGTTCTCTCTAGTCCTCTCTCTGTGTTCTCTCTAGTCCATTCTCTCTGTGTTCTCTCTAGTCCTCTCTCTGTGTTCTCTCTAGTCCATTCTCTCTGTGTTCTCTCTAGTCCTCTCTCTGTGTTCTCTCTAGTCCATTCTCTCTGTGTTCTCTCTAGTCCTCTCTCTGTGTTCTCTCTAGTCCATTCTCTCTGTGTTCTCTCTAGTCCTCTCTCTGTGTTCTCTCTAGTCCATTCTCTCTGTGTTCTCTCTAGTCCTCTCTCTGTGTTCTCTCTAGTCCATTCTCTCTGTGTTCTCTCTAGTCCTCTCTCTGTGTTCTCTCTAGTCCATTCTCTCTGTGTTCTCTCTAGTCCTCTCTCTGTGTTCTCTCTAGTCCATTCTCTCTGTGTTCTCTCTAGTCCTCTCTCTGTGTTCTCTCTAGTCCATTCTCTCTGTGTTCTCTCTAGTCCTCTCTCTGTGTTCTCTCTAGTCCATTCTCTCTGTGTTCTCTCTAGTCCTCTCTCTGTGTTCTCTCTAGTCCATTCTCTCTGTGTTCTCTCTAGTCCTCTCTCTGTGTTCTCTCTAGTCCATTCTCTCTGTGTTCTCTCTAGTCCTCTCTCTGTGTTCTCTCTAGTCCATTCTCTCTGTGTTCTCTCTAGTCCTCTCTCTGTGTTCTCTCTAGTCCATTCTCTCTGTGTTCTCTCTAGTCCTCTCTCTGTGTTCTCTCTAGTCCATTCTCTCTGTGTTCTCTCTAGTCCTCTCTCTGTGTTCTCTCTAGTCCATTCTCTCTGTGTTCTCTCTAGTCCTCTCTCTGTGTTCTCTCTAGTCCATTCTCTCTGTGTTCTCTCTAGTCCTCTCTCTGTGTTCTCTCTAGTCCATTCTCTCTGTGTTCTCTCTAGTCCTCTCTCTGTGTTCTCTCTAGTCCATTCTCTCTGTGTTCTCTCTAGTCCTCTCTCTGTGTTCTCTCTAGTCCATTCTCTCTGTGTTCTCTCTAGTCCTCTCTCTGTGTTCTCTCTAGTCCATTCTCTCTGTGTTCTCTCTAGTCCTCTCTCTGTGTTCTCTCTAGTCCATTCTCTCTGTGTTCTCTCTAGTCCTCTCTCTGTGTTCTCTCTAGTCCATTCTCTCTGTGTTCTCTCTAGTCCTCTCTCTGTGTTCTCTCTAGTCCATTCTCTCTGTGTTCTCTCTAGTCCTCTCTCTGTGTTCTCTCTAGTCCATTCTCTCTGTGTTCTCTCTAGTCCTCTCTCTGTGTTCTCTCTAGTCCATTCTCTCTGTGTTCTCTCTAGTCCTCTCTCTGTGTTCTCTCTAGTCCATTCTCTCTGTGTTCTCTCTAGTCCTCTCTCTGTGTTCTCTCTAGTCCATTCTCTCTGTGTTCTCTCTAGTCCTCTCTCTGTGTTCTCTCTAGTCCATTCTCTCTGTGTTCTCTCTAGTCCTCTCTCTGTGTTCTCTCTAGTCCATTCTCTCTGTGTTCTCTCTAGTCCTCTCTCTGTGTTCTCTCTAGTCCATTCTCTCTGTGTTCTCTCTAGTCCTCTCTCTGTGTTCTCTCTAGTCCATTCTCTCTGTGTTCTCTCTAGTCCTCTCTCTGTGTTCTCTCTAGTCCATTCTCTCTGTGTTCTCTCTAGTCCTCTCTCTGTGTTCTCTCTAGTCCATTCTCTCTGTGTTCTCTCTAGTCCTCTCTCTGTGTTCTCTCTAGTCCATTCTCTCTGTGTTCTCTCTAGTCCTCTCTCTGTGTTCTCTCTAGTCCATTCTCTCTGTGTTCTCTCTAGTCCTCTCTCTGTGTTCTCTCTAGTCCATTCTCTCTGTGTTCTCTCTAGTCCTCTCTCTGTGTTCTCTCTAGTCCATTCTCTCTGTGTTCTCTCTAGTCCTCTCTCTGTGTTCTCTCTAGTCCATTCTCTCTGTGTTCTCTCTAGTCCTCTCTCTGTGTTCTCTCTAGTCCATTCTCTCTGTGTTCTCTCTAGTCCTCTCTCTGTGTTCTCTCTAGTCCATTCTCTCTGTGTTCTCTCTAGTCCTCTCTCTGTGTTCTCTCTAGTCCATTCTCTCTGTGTTCTCTCTAGTCCTCTCTCTGTGTTCTCTCTAGTCCATTCTCTCTGTGTTCTCTCTAGTCCTCTCTCTGTGTTCTCTCTAGTCCATTCTCTCTGTGTTCTCTCTAGTCCTCTCTCTGTGTTCTCTCTAGTCCATTCTCTCTGTGTTCTCTCTAGTCCTCTCTCTGTGTTCTCTCTAGTCCATTCTCTCTGTAATAAAATTCTATCTAATAAACATATTCAATAAAAAAAAACACAAAACAATAGAGAACGAAGCCTTAAAACTTACCTGACCGGGCGTGCATCTGGCTCTGATCCCGGGGCATGCGCAGTGATTTTGCCTTTTGAGACTTGAAAGTCCCAAAGGGCATCTACTGCGCATGTGCCGGGACTCCAGAGCAGAACGATGTCAGCAAAAAGCTCGCTGACAGTCGTGGGACCTCACCGGAGGGGTAAGTATTAATAAATACTCCCCGCGGTCCTGCTAGGCTTGCTGCGAGGCTAGTTGCTATCATTAGCGCTAAATGCGCTAATAGTAAATAGAGTAAATGTGTGTTTTCTCTAGAGCCCCTCTCTCTGTTCTCTCTAGCCCCCTCCCTGTGTTCTCTCTAGCTCTCCTCTCACTCTTGACTCTAGACCCCTCCATGAGTTTTTCCTATGCTGTTCCCTGTGTTCTCTTGGGCCTCTCTCCCCACAATTCTTTCTAGCCCCTTCTCTCCTCCTGTTCTGTATATCCTTCCCATTCTGTTCTATTTATCACCCTCTCATCCAGCTCTCTCTATTATCCTTCCCTTCTCTTCTATCTATTCCCCCTCTCCTGTCTGTTCTCTCTAACTTCCTCATTTCCTCTCTCCCTGCAATGCCACTGAAAATACTTATGCTGTGAGAGGAGATGACAGGATGAAAATGATTAGGGTTAGGGGAGAGTAAAGGTTAGGCTGTGGGACAAGGATGGTTAGGGTTAGGCTACGGAGAGGGGAAGATTAAGGTTAGGCTGCTGGACGAGGGTGGTTAGGACAGGGTTAAGGTTAGGCTGCGGAAAGGAGAGGAGTAAGGTAAGTGTTAGTGAAGGATTAAAGTTAAGAGGGAAGGGGATGGTAGAATGAAGAATTGTTGCTGGGGCATTTTGTTCCTTTGTTTCTGTTGCAACAGATTACCTGGCCTTTCATGCACCTGTTGACATTAACCTATAAATTGATCTGAGCAACTTCCATTTTGTGTAATAATAATAATAGTAATGATAATATTATATAACATTTATATAATAGATAATACTTTGCTATTGCTTACTGAACATATTTCACATATATACTAAGCAGTTTTATTTTTATACTGATGTTCAGACTTGGACTGGGAATCGTCC
>WWET01005017.1:702-17862 GCA_011038615.1 Limnodynastes dumerilii
GCTTCACACCCTCCTAGAGGACGGACCAAGACCCCCGCATACCACTCTGGCGGCAGTCCGCAGCTCCCCAGGAAGAGCAGGCCTACACCACCTCAGCCTGCTCAGGCTTCCGGGCCTATTATTTCCACTCATCCCGGTGGAATTCCCTGGGTGAGGGCCCAGAAGAGGAAGCTATCAGAGTTGGGAACCGCAGGAGCCACAGACCAGACACCGCAGTGGATGGACGCGGAACACGTGGAGGAGCAGACACCAGCAGCCATCTTACCTGCACAGACCTGAGGAGACTCCATCCAGCCCTGCATGCTGACCTCCTACTCACTGAGTTGAGAGTCTCTGCCTTCACTGCAGCCTGTTACTGGGCAAACCCCTCCTGCTCCCCGCGGTGAGTGTGGCCCCAGATCACACCGCAGGACACTGCAATATAACGGCCCCCCTCCACCTTCCACATCGTTAGGAGGAACAAGTTTCTGCCTCTCCTCAGGCCCCCTGTGTCCTGAATACTGCAGATCCTAAGAGAGTGAAGGTGCCTGCTGCCAACCTCCGAGGGAACTACTGAGGAGCTGACACAGACGGCACTCACAGCCTGAACATTCAGAGTGCTACAGAAATCTCCCCTTGCAGCCAAAGGTTCCACAAGCACAGGCTGGGATAATGCTTCTTGAATATTAGCCTGCCAACACAGTCCAGCACAGATACAAAGCATCCCCCCTTTTGCTTATCAGGCAGCAGCTTAGACTTTCACACATGGGTTGAAACAATTTGTCCTGTAGCTGCATTTCTTATCCTCTGCTGCCATCTAGTGTCCAAATGCTGAATTGCAGTTGCTTTATATTTGGAATTTTAAAGCACTGTTTCTCCAGTTGGTAGTAATGTGAAATATCAATTACAAAAAAGGGGAGCTTCTGCTACAGTTCTGCTGCCCACCCTGGAGTAGATTTGGTGCTTCTAAAGGGCAATGGCCCCTCTAAAGGCATTCAAGTGGTCTGTTCTGAGTGGACGCTCTCTTCGGTTGGCTCACTACTCCCTAGAAACCCTCTTCAGTTCAGCAGTGCTAATGTGAATGCAATATGTAATACTAAGCTACGTGTGTGCCGGCCGGATGCCACCCACATGATGCTCTCTTGATAACGCCAACGCTACCAGATTCGGCTCAGCCTCTTACCAATGGGGAAGGACAAACGTCAAAACCAGAAGAAGGACAGTGGGTCACAGTGTAATAAAGCTCCTCAACAAGACCTACGGGCGTTCCTCCACACCCCTACTAGGCACAGTGCAAGGGCCCCTCCATCCCCATCATCCTCGTCCTGTTCAAAGGACATCGAACACGCTGCAATGGACGAAAACATGTCGGATTTCTCCTTTGGGCAACTCAAATCGGAGATTGGGGAAATCCGGACTCACATCAGAACCCTCCCGACTAAACAAGACTTGGCGGACATTGAACACCGCCTACGAGATTCGATTCACCAGGAAGTCACTACTCTCCAGACAGACTTAATCCAGGTCTCCACTAGAGTCGAGGATCTGGAAGCTCATAAAGAATCCATGGAGGCCCAACTTCTAGCCCTTAGGGAAGTGGTGTCGGGTCAATCCCTTCACATCAGCGCAATGCAACTGGATGATTTGGATAATAGGGGAAGGCGCAATAACTTGCGTATCAGAGGTCTTCCGGAGGACGTTACACAGCAGCAGCTTCCAGGTGCTCTCAACAAAATTTTTGGGGAACTCCTTGGCCTTGACACCAGTCATTTTATTGAGTTTGACAGAGCGCATAGGGCTCTTCGCCCCAAAAGCTCGGCTATGGAGAAACCCAGGGATGTGATCTGCAGACTCCATTACTTCTCCCAAAAAGAAGAAATTCTTAGAAGGCTCTGAGGTCAATGTGAATTGGATTTCCAAGGCTGTCAACTACAGATCTTCCAGGATCTATCATGGCGGACTCTTCAACAGTGCAGGATGCTTAAACCTATCATGGATGATCTGCGAAATAAAGATATTAGATATAGATGGGGGTTCCCCCTGTCCCTCCAGGTGATGTGTGGTGGCAAACTCTTCTCGCTCAAGAAGTAAGAGGTTTGATATCCGGCGCTAAAACAGTGTGTCAGATAAATTGCATGTGTAGAATTTTCAAAGAAAGCAGAATCACAAATATTATAGTTTCAAGAGTGTCACAAAGTATCTACACACCACTTAAATTGTTTCTACATACAACCAAAGTTATTTGTGGGATCGCATTCACAGTTGCTGTTTATGTACTGCAAAAGAAATCTTCTGAGTGTCTGTGATAGCTTTGCTGGCTTGTCCGTATCAGCCAGTAAAAAAGTGCAAGTGCTCAGTTCCGACTTACAGTTCTGTAGTCCGTGTTCACAGGCACCGGTCTCTGTTCTTAGAGTAGATTGTTGATACTCTGGTCCTGGATGGTTGTGGGTCCCCTCGTGTGCACGATTCCTCGTTGCTGGCGGCTTGATGGATGTGTCCGTTATAGCCTCACTCCCGTTCTTTGCCCCTAGTGGTTAATTTGAACCACAGATGCCGTTTTCCCGGCAGGGAAGGATTAATGGGGAAAGAGGAGAGAAAATACAAACCGCATATGGTGCAGTATTTAAAAGAGGATTTATTTATAACGTAATAAGCAAAGGGGGTACTCACAAAAATAATGTGACAATAACTGATTAGGTAATTGTCATTTCAGGCAAGGATGTTTTTACAGTTCATCCAAACTGTTCTTTTTATTAATGTCCACGTTTTATGATGAATGGTGTAGGTCCTGGAAATAGCACTTAGGCCAACGCGTTTCGGACTAACAAGTCCTTTCTCAAGGCTAATGATATGTGTAGTGCCATTTCAGGAATATATATACCCTCCAAATAGTAACCTAGGAATTTCATTGGCTGAGGGTAACAGTAAGGGAGGGACAGTTATCTCAATATGCGGAGGGTATTTAACCCTTGTTGGAACATATAGTAAATACAATAAATACATATAAATAGGTACATATTCATAAAAATTCGTACACGTTAAGAACTACAAATATGACTTTACATAAAATGTTAAAATGCATATATAACTTGTACAATGTGAAATTTAAAATTTAAAAAGGATAGCATATGTGGATTCACAGAAACCATTTTATCTCAAAGTCCATGTTAAGACCATTGGGGTGCAGGGTATCCATATCGTATATCCACTGCATCTCTTTTTTTGCTAAAATATCTATATTATCCTTATATCTCCATTTCGGGATAACCTTTTCTAAGCCAATGACTTTACTTATAAACGTGGGGGAACTTTGATGGTATGTTTTAAAATGGGAGGACAAACTGTGGTTCATAAAGCCTTTTTTAATATTGTTCAAATGCTCTGCCCATCTGATTTTCAAAGGGCGGCTTGTCCTACCCACATATTGATATTTTTTGCACTACTATTAGAAAGAATTTTGTATTTTTCTTATAGAGGCTTGTAAAAACGGCTGCTTATTTTCCATAAAGCAGCGCTCCAGACTTCTTGTCAATATACCCCTTTGTCTTCTCGCTCAAGAGCCCGGAAGAAGTGGAAGCTTTCTGCATGGCTCTGAATCTAGAGGTCATTTCCCTACCTAAATGGTTGGCCTTTGATGGCCCCACTGGCCTACCCTCAGCAGCTCCCCAGATAGATAACTGGCAGAAGGTCCAACGGGATAGAAAGAGACTGTCTCCGAACCTCTCTCCACCGGGCTCCTCAGGGACTTGATGTTCAGGTCGTATGTTTAAGCTTCTAATCTCGCTTGTGACCTGGTACGATTAGACAAAGAAACAGCTCTTAGCAGTAGGACACTAGTGTTTCAGCATGTGGTTCGGGCCTTATGCCCCTTTCTAGATTTTACCTACTTGCAACAGTATTTGTAACTGTACCTTTAATGTTTCTGCTTTACAACACTATAGAGATATTTACTTGTTATTTCCTGTTCTGCATTTTTCATATGTGGGCAGGCGGAGGCTCCCTGACCTAAATAGTTCTCTAGACCCATTTCCACTTTATATCCTGGCTTCACCCGATTTTGAGGTGTTACCAGAATGCATACTTGAGTAAAGGTATGGGTAGGCCCTTCAGGGGGAAGATACCCACAACTCGCTCATGCCCTAGGTCTTAGATAGCCTGAATCATAGTTTTCAATGTTTTCTAACTCTAGTAAACGTTGGTTTATTGTTTGTTCCGATGTTGTATTGATTGTATTTCGTGTGGGTGGGTCCGGTATGGCTCACGTCTAGCTCTGGGCTAAATCCCCCGCACAATGTCCCGGAGATGCTGCACTGTTATGTCAGCGTCCCGGCTGCGGTGTCAATATTTCTCCCTCTGTGTATGTGTTTTTCCCTCTCTTTTCCTAAACCACTAAGCATGTCCTTTTCATGGCCTACTTCACAAGTGCAAGACTTCCCTATATTCAGAAACATCCAATCATACGGATTTTGTCGCAAACCCTGCACCCAAGAGGTAGCTAATGGATTGCATAGTGCTAGTCAGGAAAGATTTCAATCCCCACTGATTTATAATGGTTGACCTACTTAAAGTAATCTCAATTAACGCCAAAGGTTTGAATATTCCGGAAAAAAGATCCAAACTGCTCCACTCGCTTAAGTTGGGGAAAGGGGATGTAACATTCATACAGGAGACCCATTTTAAACAGGGGGCTTCACTCCCTAGACTGACAAATCCTCATTATCCTCTTTGCTTCACCAATAATAACCCCAAGGGTAAATCTTTAGGTGTGGCAATTCTCTTTTCCAAAAGAGTACTAGTACAAGACGCTTAAGTTCATAGGCTCCAACCAGGTAGGGTATTGTAGTGACCTGTAAGCTTTTTGATCAGCCCTTTACCTTTATTAATCTTTATTCCCCCAACCAGGGCCAGGTTAGATTTATAAAAACGCCCTTCAGGAGGTCGCGGAGTGGACAGAGGGAGTGGTAATCTTAGGTGGAGACCTCAACTGGGCCCTGACACCCCAGCAAGATACTTCCTCAGGTCGCATGAGCCACCTGGAGAGAGACCACCGTACAGTGCGTAAACTATTTCATGACCATCAGTTGTCCGACACTTGGAGATTACGCCATCCAAATGCTAGAGATTATACCTTTTATTCAGCCCCTTGCGCCACCTACTCGAGGATAGACTACCTCTTTATCAGCCACAGACACTTACACCTGTTGCATGAGGCCCACATGATAGGCCTCTCCACGTGGTCGGACCACGCTCCCATCTCTATCTCAGTCACTTGGGGGAGACCTAGACAAATCCTGGAACTGGAGGATCAATGAGACTCTTCTTCAAGATCCAACTATTAAGCCCCAATTGGAAAAGGCGATAGACGACTACATCTCCCTGAACGATCTGCCGGAGACGCCAGCGCCGGTGATATGGGAAGCACACAAATGCGTGATCCGGAAGGAATTAAATGATCTCCTCAACCATAAAATTAAAGCGGCGTATAGCAAATGACGCAATAAATTCTTTCGGTGGAGTGATAAACTGGGGAAGAGGCTGGCTAATGCTCTCCGGGAACAGAGGACTTCCTCTTATATCCACTCTATTAAAGATCAACAGGGAAATTTGCGTCACCTAGATGAAAAGATAGCGGCTGCTTTTTACACTGAATTGTACAACTTACGAGATCTCTCTGATGCTGCTTCCTAGCTGCATCTTAGAGAGGAGATACGCAAGTACTTAGCCAAACTCAAATTGCCGACTCTGTTGGAGAGTGATGCAGATTTCCTTGATAGACCATATGAGGCGGCAGAGCTAGCTGATCAAATCTATGCCATCGGGCAAAAGTCCGGGTCCCGATGGCTTTACCATAAATTATTAAAAGTGCTTCTGGGATAAATTGTCTCCTCTATTGCTGAAGGCGTTCAATGCAATTTCGGATAAGCTACACTTCCCTACAAAAGCTCTGGAAGCTCATATTGCAGTCATCCGTAAGGAGGGGAAGGACCCAGCTCTTTGTCCCAGCTATCGCCCGATTTTTCTCTTAAATGTAGATTTAAAATTGTACGCCAAGGTGCTGACAAATAGATTGAAGTTGTTTCTCCCGGATTTGGTCCATACGGATCAGGTGGGGTTTGTCCCGAGTCGGGAGGCTAGGGACAACACCACCAAGGTGATTGATCTGATCCATCTCGCTCCGCACCTGGATAGCCCTGCCATCCTTTTATCTACTGATGTGGAGAAGGCTTTCGACAGGATCGATTGGACATTCCTGTCGGAGCTTTTATTGCGTATCAATCTTGGCCCCCGTTGTAGAGAAAAAATTCTGGCACTATATGCGGACCCGACAGCCCGTATAAAGATTAATGGCACGCTATCTCAGCCGGTAATCATTCGCAATGGCACCCGCCAAGGTTGCCCATTGTCGCCGCTGCTATTTGTACTCTGTATGGAGGCATTGGCGCAGGCGATCAGAGAGAACCCGGATATCACTGGGATTAGGCTGCCCTCTTTGCGGATGACCCGCTAGCGATCTTGTCTAACCCGGTTACAACACTCCCAAATCTGATGCAGGAATTTGACTCCTTCGGGAAACTTTCAAATTTTAAAATCAACTTTACTAAGTCCGAAGCCCTTAACCTTACTGATCCACCGCAAACCGTAGAGGGGTTGCAGACAGCCTTCTCTTTTTAATGGAGCTCCTCCCACATTAGATACCTGGGAGTTGCTCTCTCCGCAGACACCTCACTACTTTACTCACTTAATTTCTCCCCGTTACTAATGAAGATTAAAACAGAACTTCAGAAACCTCTGGTTTATACTACTGGGTGGGTAGAATTGGTATATTCAAAAACTCCCTACCCAAAATATTATATTTTTTGCAGACCCTGCCTATTAAGATCCCGGCGCATTGGTTCACAGACCTCCAGAAAATAATCCGCCATTTTATCTGGCAGGGCAAAAAGCCCAGGGTGAAATTCGAAGTTCTGTGTAAACCCAAGGCCCGGGGCGGCCTCCAGCTTCCCCACATTTGTACTTATTACCGAGCCGCACTGTTAACTAGAATAATGGAATTGACCCTAAACCTGAATACTAAGCAGTGGATAGCCATAGAAGGCTATAGCTTAGGATTTCCCGTTACCCTGGCACCTTGGATTTCCCCACTTCCACGGATCTCGAATCCCACCATAGCCCCAACGCTCGGGGTCTGGCAGTCTCTCAGGAGTCTCCCCTCTATTTCATCTTCTGCCTCCCCCCTCCGCTCGTTCCTTGCAAACCCAGCTTTTCAGCCCGGTAGAGACCTTGGGGTAGATCCAAAACTACGTGTGCAATACGTTTCCACGCGTAACGTATTTTCACACGCGTATGTTCTATACACTCCACTAGGCACAACGTACGCTGCTTAGCACGCCCATACTGTACACTTTACATACAAACCTCCACATACTTCACCTAAAACGAACATATTGTTGACTCACGTAAAATTGGCATGCCCACACGTAAGTATTTACGTGACAATTACGTGAATGGCCCATACGTTCGCTAATTATGCTACGCTAATGAGCGTATTTTCTATGGTGCGCATGTGCAGTACTTAGAAATAGGCGATTTTACGTCTCCGCCACGCGTAAATTTGCTCCGATGCGTTGTTCTGGATCAGGCCCCTTGTCTTCTTTGGGAACTAGATAGAGATGGGACTTGTCCGCTTTGACCAGTTGATTGAGGGGAGAGGAGTACTCTCATATTCGGACCTACAGAGTAAATGGCCCCTCCCTGAGATAGATTTCTGGAGGTACATACAGGTGCGAAACTTCCTGTGTCGTAGGTCCACACAGGCTCTCCCTTTAAGTCCCCCCACGCTTTTTGAGGCACTGTGCCAGGCATCTGAGCGCCCGAACCATGCCATATCCCGCATTTATAAACTTCTTTTGCAAGACCTCTTTGACCCCCCTCCCCCTTTCCTTAAAGCTTGGGAACAGGGGCTGGGGCAGGAACTGGAGGAGGATCAGTGGGATTGGATTTTCCAAACTACGTCTACCTGCTCTCCAAGTGTCGAGATTACAGAAAGGTCATATAAGATTCTCTCCAGGTGGTATAGAACACCAGAAACTCTCCATATGTTCTACCCTGCGGTGTTGAACCAATGCTGGAGGTGTTGGGGCGAGTTGGGTACAATGCTCCACATATGGTGGTCCTGTCCTATCCTAACTAATTTTTGGGACTCGGTTTTGCGTATATCCAAGACCATCCTTGGAGAAGAAGTTCCTATCGCCCCACTTTTTTGGATACTGGGTTGGGCACCGGTCACTTCCTCGGTGTACAAAAAATCACTATTATGCCACTTGAGCAATGCGGCTAAGGCGGTCATACCTGTCAGATGCAAATCCTCCCTTACTTTCCACGGTCACAGATTGGATGCGCAAAATCGACTTCTATACGTTTATGGATGAAATCCAACGGTCAGATGGTCTCTCATATGAGGCCTTCCGGGACACCAGGGTCTCATGGATATTTTTCAAAGACTCAGAAACATAAAAATCTCTCGTGGCTTGTAGAGTTACCCTACACACATCTCTCTCCCCTGCTGACCCCTTGCTAAGGATCGCTATCCAGTCTATTTCTTAGCCCCCTTTTTTCCGGATATACTATTATATTATTGAATATTGAAGATTACACAGTCTAACCTCTTCCTGACTAGCATCCCATAATCAACAAGGGGTAACACAGAATTAGCACATAGTAGCTCTTGGCTTAAGGTAGTTATTGAGATTGGATGTATTTCCCCTACCCCAATCCTCCCTTTCTCCACCCTGTCTTGTTTTGTGATGTCTCCCCCCTCGATGCTGGGTTACTTTATTTAAGATTTAAAGTGGATATTTTGCTAACGACGTAACTGCAGTGTCTTAAAGTTTTGTAAACTGTTGACTCAAAAGCATTCTGTATAAGCATTTTGTTCTATGAAGATTGTATGACCTTGTTTTCAGTTTTGTGAGCCTTCCAATGTGGGGTCTATACTTTTATTTACAGCTTGCTATGCCTTTATTGTTTGTCAAAACCAATAAATAAAGAATATATAAAAATACTGGGCCGGATCCAGAACTACGTCCGTCTTCTTTTAGACCGCATATACGCAATCTACGTATCGAAACGATACGCAGATTACATACAATAGCTACTACGTATGCGCAGTAGCTACTGTTTATTGAACTACGTCCGTCTATGGAAGACAGATGTAGTTCTGGATCCGGCCCACTGTCCCTAAAGAGAGAGCAGTAGTGAGAAGTTACCTCTATATTAGCACCGTCTCCTATAATCAAATGTCTATTGTAATGTAAGATGCAGATGAGAACATTAAAAGAATTGCTTGTAATTAAGTTTATTCAAATGTCTTAAATAAATTTATCCAGCAAGTTGCGTTTGTTGATGTTAATGTTTTTTCAATGAACCCAATGTGATGTAAATGCATTCAGTAATTATACCAGAAATCGCTGTTTCCACAGAAATACAGGCAGCAGCATAATGGGCCTGATCCAGAACAACGCTTCTGAGCGAATTTACGTGTGGCGGAGACGTAAAATCGCTGTTTTGTACATACTGCGCATGCGCACCATAGAAAATACGCACAATAACGTAGCGTATTTGTGAACGTATGGGCCATTCACCTATGTGTCACGAAAATACTTACGTGTGGTCGTGCCAATTTTACGTGCCTCCAAAATACGTGTGAAATACGTGAAGTAGGCGGGGGGTTGTATTTAAAGTGTACAGTATGGGCGTGCTTAGCTGCGTAAATTCGTCTAGCCCATACGTACGTGTGCGCATGAATGCGGTTACGTTGGAAAAAGTTAAGGTAGGGTTTGGAAAGCGTATCTTGACAAATTACGTACGTTCAAGGGGTGTGCCGATGGGAGTGTAACGAATTTACGCACACGAAAATACGCTACGCGAATAAACGTACGGCAAACGTAGTTCTGGATCTACCCTAATGTCATCTGTATCATTGCAGACAGGATTCATATTTACAGACATTTATTTCTCATCATGATCACAGCACTTTTCTCTTTCTTAAGAAAGAAAATACACATGGTAAGATAAGATAGCCCTATGACACTCTTAAGTGTCATAAGGTACCTAAAAATGGGAGGCAGGATAGGGGCTGCACCAGTGATTTAGGTACGGTTCTGTCTGTACCTAAGTCACTCTTAGGTGAGAATACGATCCTATGTCTTGTGTTGTCTTTTGTTGATCACATGACTGTCTTTCAGTTTCCAGCACTTCCTGGTTTTCACTCTCTGCAGCAGGCATTAGTTCACAAGTGTGGCTCATTCCCTTGCTGGAACTCACTTATTAGCAGCTCTATTTAAACCCTCCTCTGACATAGCTTTACATTCAGAGCAACAGGAATCCTCGCCTGCTGATATTGTGTCCTCGAATCCTCTCGTGTGTTCTGGTTCCAGGTCCTGTCTCCAGTCCTGTGTTCCTGTGTTTCATTGTGTCTGGTTCCTGCATGTGTCTTCGGTGTCTGCAATTCCATTGTCCTCTGTTCACCGCAGTATCCAGTCTCTTTAGTTACTCCTGCGCTACCTCCTGCAACCCTCAGATCCTATCCACTTGTCCAGAGGGCCGTGACCTGCTGCCTGCCTGCAGCCAAGACCATTCCCACCATCTGGAGTTCTGGTGAACACCAGGTTTGCGGTTAGGCTTCGGGCCTGCTTGGTCTGTTTATGGACCAGTGCTGAGTCTGGAGCATGACAGGCAAAAGTTCTAAGGTTGACAGCCCGACATTACTCTTTCTGTTACTGGTTGTACAAAATGTGCTCTCTCTATACATTATTTATGGGCTCATAAATGTAAGAAACCAGTCAGAATTAATGTCGTAACCCGGATCATCTTCCCCTACACACAATAGATATGGTCATTCTGTGAGTTCATCCATACAGCACTACAGGAGATGGATCACACTCACCATGTGTAACAGCCGGAGACGTCATTATACAAATAACAATATTACATAATAGTACATAAAACAGAAATACATCAGGGGGTTTGTGATGGAGACTGGAGCAGCCATCATGGCGGCCGATCATTTTCCTTACGCGTCTCAGAGCTTTGTGTGGAAATTGTAATCTTTCCAAATCTTGTGTTTCATATAGATAAAAACAAGTTTATTTGATTGAGAAGACACCAGTTACTGCCTGCAATTCCTCACAGCATGGAAGAAGCAGCACACAGCCACATGCTATGACACTGCTGCATTACCAGTGTATGATGTCTGCAAGGCGTCATCTACACAGGTCACATATTACAATGACCATCCAGAATTCATCTTGTAGAAATGTCGCCGATTGCATTAAAAGCAAAAACACTTTGTACAGGTTAAGAAACTTTACATACAGGATATGTACAAAACACAACAATAGGAATGCCCCAGCGTCCTCCAGAAGTTATTTCCCGTCCGATGTCGCTTTGATGTCTTTCACGTTGTAATCATTGGCAACAGATATTGCGTTTTCCAGCGCACGGACACTCGCTAATAATTTCACTATCTGCCGGATTTGGTCCCTAGGGGAAAGAGATGAAAATAATTGTAACAGTCACAAAGCAAGAAACACGCTGGAAAGTAACAGATAGAGATGAAGCAATGAAGACTTGTGCGCTTTATACAGACAATTCCTGACGCCACAGAATATTTACAAAGATCCTAATAAAAAGGAACGTTTTACTGACACTGATCAGATTCTGATGTCACTAATCTGGGGAACATTCATTCATTTGTAGAAGCTTGATATTTTCTGTAACTTACACAAAACAGAGGTTGCTCAAATCAATTTACAGGGCAATAAACAAGTGTATGAAAGGCAGAGCTAATCTGCACAGCAGCAGAGGACATGCGTCCGGTATCTGCCCTAGAAATTCATTTGTGCAACCACCAATTTATGGAACTGATTGAGAGCAGCAGCTGCCAGGGGGTGTGTGTACAGAGGGTATATAACAGGTATAAGGGGAGCCTCTGGGTGAGTTACCTCTCAGTGTAAAAACACAGGATATGTCACCCTACATTAGGCGTTTCAGGGCCTGATTCAGTTATTCCTATTCCTGTTTATCACTAAGTAAAAATCACAAATTTGAATGCGCACCTCATAGAAATCTGTGATTTCAAATAGTGGAAAAAGTACAGTGATCGGGGATCGTGGGCAATTCAATCAGGCCCTCAGAGTGTAGAGCTCGGACGTCCTATAGTAAAAAAGCCTTGAAAGAGGCCGGTGGCTGATCATATATATCATATATGCAAGTGTGTGTAAGTAATAATTCTGCAGAGTACTGGGGCATTTATAGCTCCTGTATTATCATCATCATTTATTTATAAGGCGCCACAAGGTGTCCGCAGTGCCGTACAAAATACAACAAAATACAGTGTTGGACAGCATAGTATATATTAAATACAATATGACTATAAAAATATCACAGAAAAACAAAGTGAAGCAAGCACAGAACACAAGGCAAAATGCTTGGAAGATCAGGTAGCAGAGGATAGAGCACAGTGAGAGGTTGAGAGGGAGCCACCAGGTGGGGATTGGGTAAAAGGGTAGCAGAGGGGGACAAGAGGGTACAAAGTGAGAAGGGAGTTGTGGAGGAAGGAACAACACTAGGATGGAGGGCCCTTCTCACATGAGCTAACACATTAAGTGGGAGGGATGAACTTACAGAAGACATAAGAAGGAAGTGGACTGCTGGTGTGAGCGGAGGAGAGGGGGAAGAAATAAGGTGCGTTTTGAGTGAGTGCTTTAAGACCTGCAATGTGGGGGGAGAGTAACTGAAGAAGGGAGGTCATTCCAGTGCAGAGTTGCAGCACGAGAGAAGTCCTGGACATGGGCGTGAAATGTGATCAGTAGGGAGGTCAGAAAGTGGTGGTTAGCAGAATAAAGAGCGTGGGAAGGGGATGAGGAAAGAGAGGTAGGAAGCAGTAGATGAGGAGATGGCCTTAAAGGCGTTAAAAATGAGGATTCATCCCCCCATTCTCATCACCTCCCCTTCCTCTTCATCATCACCCCCTCCACTTTATCAGCTCCCCCTCCACATTCATCACCATCCGATTCTTATCATCTCCCCCTCTCCATTTATCATCTGCCAATTCTCATCACATTATAACACCTTCCCTTTTGCTTGATGATTTTTTAAATCTCCTTTATAATCTTTTCCGCGCCTCATCTGCTCCCTCTCCCCATCATCTCCCCTTGTGCTGTGTCCCCTCCCCAATGATGTCCCATCATCCTTATATTTTTATTCTAGTATAAAAGTGGAAAACTTACCTGTTCTGCTCTGCACGTCCGTTCCGCTCCCCAGCTTTGCTATTCATACCTGTGACGTCAGGATGTCATGGCCGGCGTAATGGCCTATAGTTATGGACGTAGGCTGTACCGAAAAGGGGCCTTTCCCCCCTTTACGCATGCCGTATCTCCGCCGTCAAGGTGGAGATAGGCATACAAATTAGGGAACGGGGCGGAGGAAGCCCTGTTACTATCAGCAATGCGGCCATAAGGCCGGAGAGCTGATCGTAATAGTTAGGGTAGGAATTTCCAGATTTCCGCCCGCCAGCGCGGAGTGCACTCCCCGCTATGATGACGGCTGTACAGACCTCAGGCGGCCGTGGGTCTGGATCAAGCCCCTTGTGTGCATAAGTGACCTGACAGTCTTAATTCTGGATCCGGCCTCATAAGCTGATTCTTAGAGAGCCTTATAAAGGCCTGAACTAAAGCAACTGTTTCCTTCGTAGATATAATACTAGCAATGGATTCTTCATAGTCCCAAAATAATTTTGTCAAATGGCAAGAGATCTTCCCCGACCTTAGCTTAAAACACCTCCTTAAACTATTTAATGACTCCTGCTTGGTGCTAAATGCGAGGACATATAGGGAAATGTTCTTTAACATTTTTTACATGGGCTACTTTTCCCCCAAACAGATGCCACATACCTGGTATAACAGACACTGCTCTGTGTCCAAAATGTAACGAACCGGGTGCCTGCTTTATTCATTGCACGTGGGAATGCCCTAGAATTAAAACCTTCTGGAGACCAGCTCAACTAACATAGAACATAGAAAGTGATGGTAGATAAGAGCCACATGGCCCATCCAGTCTTCCCAGTTGTTTATTTAAATCTATAATGACCCTAAACCCTATTTACCCTCAATTTAGTTTGAGATTTAGGATATCCTTATATTTATCCCAAGCATGTTTACACTGTTCTACTGTGTTACCTTCTACCACCTCAGATGGGAGGTGTTAGCCTCAACCACCTCGGATGGGAGGTTATTCCGCTTATCTATCACCCTTTCAGTGAAGTCATTTTTCTGCACATTTCCTCTGAATCTATCACCCTCCAGTTTATATCCATGCCCTCATGTTCTATAACACCTCTTCCTTCGAAAAATGCCACCCTCCTCTAGCTTAGCCGGTCACTTGATTTATGTGAAAGCTGCTATCATGTCCCCCCTCTCCCTTCTCCGCTCCAAGCTATACATGTTTACTTCCTCTAGCCTTTCTTGCTATGTTGTGTGACACAGGCCATGGACCATTTTAGTGGCTCTCCTTTGCACAGTCTCTAATGTATTTATGTCTTTCTGGAGATATGGGCCCGTATTCAGATGTATAGGCGCCTTAGGGTTGCCCGAGGTCAACACGGCCGCCATCGGAGCGGGGAGTGCACGCCCCATACACTCCCCACTGTCAGGCGTAAATCTGGACACTTACGTGTCCAGATTCCTAACCTAACGTTTACGCGTTTTCAGCGCTGATCGTAGCGGGGTCCCCTAGTTTGCATGCCTATATCCGCCTTTCGGCGGAGATACGGCATGCGTAAAGGGGGGGGAAGGCCCCCTTTTTGTAACAGTATAGTTACTATAGTTATGGCGTTGTATGAAGGTTGTGCACATGCGCACAACCTTCAAAACAGGGGAATTACGGACGAGCCGACCGTAATTCCCTGGGCGGCCCTTGTTCTGGATACAGCCCATGGCCTCCAGAACTGTACACAGTATTCTAGGTGGAGTTGTACCAACGATCTATAAAGGGGCATCACTACTTCTCTCTTTCTGCTACTAATTAATAATATTTTAATCCCTATGCAACTAAGTACTCCTCCTCAGTAGTTTCTAATGGAGTGCCATTAATGCTATATTGAGCTTTTGGGTTTTTGTGTCCCAAGTGCATGATTTTGGCACTAAACTGCAGTTGCCACACTCTTGACCATTCCTCCAGTCTACCTAGATTATCCTGCATTTTCTGTACCCCTCCTGCCATGTCTACCCTGTTACATATCTTTGTGTCATCTAAACTATAAAATAAAATAAAAAACTATAAAAATATAAACTATATGTCACAATTTATTTGATTAATTATGTTTTACAAATTATGTGTCTGTTAGCGGATCTCTCCAGGCATCCCCACTCTGTGCCTCCAGGGAGGTGCTACTCTTAGTAGTGGCAGCCTCCTATCTGTTGTCCACTGCATGATTCCCTGTGGATTGCTGGCGCCAAACACCACTGTCCTCCGGTGCATGGGTGCCACCATCTTGGATGTTTACATGACCTGCAGCAGCCAACTGGAATCAAGCCAGGGGAAGCACATGAGCTGACTATCTAATCCTGAGCCATTGTGCCCTATTTAAACCCAAAGCACTTTGTCCGCAGTGCCAGAACAAATTGGTCTCTCAAGGTACCTGGTTGCAATAATACAGTGCTGCTATTGCTCTCCTGCTGATTCAGGTCAAGCCTGTGCTCTGTTCTAGCTCAGTTTATATGCTCATCCAGTCAAGTTCTGATTCAGTTCATGCCAAATCCAATCCAGGTCCAGTCCAGTCCTGGTCAAGTCCAATCCAGTCCTGGTCCAAGTCAAGTCCTGGTCCAGTCCAGTCCTGGTCAAGTCCACATCCAGTCCTGGTCAAGTCCATTCCAGCCAAGCTTGTCAAGTCCAGATCCAATCCTGGTCAAGTCCAGCCCAATAAAGCTTGTCAAGTCCTGGTCAAGTCCTGTCCAGTAAAGCTGGTTAAGTTCTAATTTAATCCTGGTCAAGTCCAGACCTGTCAAGCCTGCCTTGTCCAGTCCAGTCAAGACCTCCTTTTCTAGTACAGTCAAAACTACTTTGTCCAGTCCAGTCTGCCTTGTCCAGCCAAGTCAATCCTTGCCTCAATTTGTCAAAACCCTTTGACCACTAACACGAGCAGATCGTACATTAAACCCTCAAGCTTCCATCACCTCGCTGAACCCCTATCAGGTCCCAGAAACCCAGAGCGGATACTCAACCAAGTCAGTCCATGATAGTGTGCCATTGACTGTATGGTGGGTCCTGCTACTCTTAGTACTATCAGCTGTGGCACGAAAGTGCATCCTTCATATGTGGATACAAAGTGATCCAAGAAATATGGAGTTTTTCCACAATAAAACTATACTTTGTAATTTGGATGGAGTGGCATGAGGCATCATTACACAAAGAATAACGCATAGAAAACATTTTTTATGTTATGGTCAGCATATATTGATATGTTGCTAATCTCAGTTAAGACCAATGGCCTGATCCAGACCTATGCCCTGGAGCGTTTTATGTTTTCTGTACGCATAAAAGTGGTCATTTGTACTTACTGCGAGGGGCAGATGTTACGCAACTAAACACTGAGCGTATAGGTCCTAAGCGTAACAGCTTCGTAACAAACCACGAAGAGGCATGCCAAACATCCGAAACCCGTAATTATGCTTCGAGGGTGGTGTGAGTCATTTAAATCATACAGTGTGGGCGTGCTAAGCATCATTATTACACAAAGAGCTTACGGACGTCCGCGATTATGCTCAGAAAAGATAGGGTAGGGTATGGTCGGCGTAAGACTGCTTAAATACGGACAACCGAGAGGAGTGCCTAGGGGAGTGGTTCGTAGGTACGCTGGCGTAAAGGGCTTTACATGAGCATAGGTCTGAATCAGGCCCAATATTCATAAATGTTTCCATAGTGTTGGATGGTACGAAACAAAAGTTGTGCAATTAGACCAACCTATCTGGTTAAATAAACACATAGTCAAGGAATGTTTTTTTTCATACTTTAATGTAACTTGGTTCACTTTATTTGATGTTTGTGAAATGTTGCACTATGTTAATTGCACAATGTAATTTCCTCTGAACTCTAATAAAAAATTGTTATAATAAAAAAAAAAAA
>WWET01005017.1:17896-30772 GCA_011038615.1 Limnodynastes dumerilii
ATGTTTTCTGATAAAAGTGGTCATCTGTACTTACTGCGCGGGGCAGATGTTACGCAACTAAACACAGAGCGTATAGGCCCTGAGCGTAACAGCTTTGTAACAAACCACGAAGAGGCATGCCAAACATCCGAAACCCGTAATTATGCTTCGAGGGTGGGGTGAGTCATTTAAATCATACAGTGTGGGCGTGCTAAGCGTCGTTAGTACGCAAAGAGCTTACGGATGTCCGCGATTATGCTCAGAAAAGTTAGGGTAGGGTTTGGTCGGCGTAAGACTGCTCAAATACGGACAACCGAGAGGAGTGCTTCGTAGGTACGCTGGCGTAAATACGCTATGCACAAGGGCTTTACATGAGCGTAGGTCTGGATCAGGCCCGAATATTTATAAATGTTTCCATAGTGTTGGATGGTACAAAACAAAAGTTCTGCAATCAGACCCACCTATCTGGTTAAATAAACACACAGTCAAGGAACGATTTTATCATACTTTAATGTAACTTGGTTCACTTTATTTGATGTTTGTGAAATGTTACACTATGTTAATTGTACAATGTAATTTCCTATAGATGTAATACTGGATTAGTATATATATATATATATATAAAACATATACTGCATAACATAACATGAAATACCCCCTATTGTCCTTTAACATTGGCGAGACAGGCACAACTCTTTTAATTGTGATTTTCATATTAGGATAGAGTGCTGACATGTTTGTTTATTGTAAACCTAATTTGGTAAAATAACAAAAAAAATTGGTTTAAACAGACAAAAAAACAAATAGAAAACAGGGTTTTATTTCGAACCTAATTGTCTAAGGGGTACATAATGACATATACAATACAACACATAGTGATTTGTCAATACACATAATAATAATAGTAGTAATAATAATAACAAAACATGTATGTATGTATGTATGTATGTATGTAGGAGCAGCCTCCTCCACACACAGCTCACTCTCTAGCCGCCTCTGCCGCAAGGAAATATCTCTGGCAAAAAGAAAACCAATATAACCATGAAAATGCCAGCAGTGAGCCGGATCCTGATGTTACACACAGAGAAGGGGAGAAGGTTTGCAGTCATTACATCACTTGGAACCTATGCAGCGCGTCCTCTGTTTCCTCCGGAACGCCTGTGCGTCGGACCGTTTCCTGCGTGGAGCTCACACGTGTTTTACTGGTGACAGCCCTGGAAGCTGATTACAGCCAACAAACATGGGGAAGAAGCGTAAGAGCTCAGGAGCCGAGGACTGCAAAGCGGACCCCAAAAAACCCAAAACCCCGGTTGTGGAGTTCACAGGGACCATTTTCAAGTCCATGTTAAAAGAGCCACAAAATGCACTGAAAGGTTAGAGCAGCCATCTCCATGTAACCAGTGTGTTGTTTATGATATTTGCTAATAATCTTTGATCATGTACAGGAGCTATACTGTGTTTACATCATGTCAATGCACGATAATCACTTGCACCAACTTTTATTGGAAAAGCTAGCTCCAGAATCCCAAACCTTTCAATGTCAAAAGCATTACATTTGGTGCATTATTTTGTTTCCTGTATTTGTTTTAATTATTATTTACGTTAAAGATGAGTGAGATTTAGATATAATTTGTGTGTATAAATGGCCATATAATATGACAATATTCTGAGCACTCCAATGCCCAGAGTGTTAGCCAGGGACAACAATGTCACAGTTTAGGCTTAACAATAGACCTCTCTATTTTTCCTCCCAACTCCCAGAATGTATAGCCCAATGACTGGTTCCAACAGTTTTTATATGTTTACTGATCATTGTTGAACTCTATACATTGAATTGTAAAGAAACGTTAATAATAAAACAGTCAGAAAAGTAAACATTTTATCGGAGTGTTGATTTTTATTTACATTTTGTTTATGAGCCATATCAACAACCTACACACATGAGCAGAGTGATGATGAGTGTAGTTTATTACATAGTAAAACACTGTAAACGACATAAGACTTACTCCACCCAACATGATAAGGTAAGCCAAAGGAACCCACTTAAATGGGTTGTGTGAAGGAAATAGGACTTGAGTTGATAAATCAATCTTTAGTGTAACTTTTAGGGGAAATAGTAACAATAATCTGTAGGGTTTGTTGATGGTGAAAAAGGGGTGATGGTGTGACAGACCGCCAAGTTATGAGAAAGAGAGAGCAAAATTGGGAGTATGTCTAGGAGGTAGGGAGACAGATTTTAAAAAACATCACCCAGTATTCTCAGATCTAACAAAAACATTTTGTGTGTGTGCCACCCATAGATTCATTCACTCACTCATTCATTCATTTAGATTCCCAGTAGCCTAACTATACAGTAGAGATTTTAAGAAAAATGCTGTCACATTTAAATTGATGTAGTATTCTAGTAGTACTCAAAGTGTACACGCCTAAGCAATTATCGGGTGAATCATACTTTTTATGATGATTTGGAATGGTATTGTGTGTGTACACTCCCACGATCATGATTTGTTGTGATAAAACAAAGTTTTTTCTTCTGTGCAACATAGATATCTGTACAGTGTGTATGGAGTTAGGATTGTTTCAGCATATGGGGCCGGATCCAGACCTGCGCCAGACAGGTCATTTACGCATGCAAGTTGCGTAAGTGGCCTGTCTTAATTGAAGGGTGCATGCACCCTCCAGAAGTTACGCTGGGGTTACGATTGTAACCCTAGCGTAGCAAAAATCAAACAGAACTATTGTTCTATACGCCCCATTCGCGTACAAATGGACTGTGCTTCCCCTCCGCCCGCTAAAGTGGGTGGGGGAAGCATGCAAAATGTGCAGTGTGGGAGGGGGAAAAGAGGTCGTACGGACCGCTGATCTGCACGAGCATTTTAAGGTAGGCTTATGGCAGTGTAAGCTGCCATAAAGCCCGCACGAGAGAGGGGAGTGACAGGGGCCGTGCACTCCCCTCTCTCGGATGTAAAGACCCCCGCACGTACAGAAAGCATGCAGGGTCTGGATCCGGCCCGTCTTTAGGGGAGATGATGATCTCAGATCTGCTGGTATATTGATGTAGTGTGTACATGGCATGCTCATCAGAACCTGCAATCATCAGCAACATTGTAAGAGTGGATCACATCTCATGTATGATTTCAAATGCGTGTATCCAGATTAAGACGTACATTCATTTAATTTAATGTGTCTCTCTCTAAATAAGCTTGGCCCTATAGTTACAGCCTTTATCATATTGTTAAAAAAAATTGTGATCATTCTGCTTTTGTTTTCCAAGGTTTGCAGCAGTTTGTCAGCTTGTCTAGAAAGCTTCCCAGTCCTGATCTCTATGATGTGGTTGAAGGTTATATTAAAATATCTGTGGAGTGCATCGAAATTCTGAAACTTTTGGAAGGCGAGAGGCGCCCTGAAAGTGAGGTGAGCGTATTAAATGTAGATGAATTTTATTACACATGATCTTACATCGTTAGCGGATGCTGGTTTTTTTCCCCGCCTCCTTTTTTTTGTTTTTGTTTTAACGTTTTATGTTCCCTTGTTTTTAGATCACAGTCATTTTTCAAGCTCTGGAAGCCATTCTGCTCAGGACAGCCAGTGATCTGTCACATCTAAGTGTAGCTGGTGTGAACATAGTTAAGAAGATATTGGATGCACACATGAAATTAATCTATGCATCGCTCTACTCTGAAACACACAGGTAAAAACAAATGTTTATCCTTTTGTGACATACTGACTGTGTTGTTGTCAGGTCAGTGGTTGACATGTTATTCTGGGGCTTGTAGTTCCCCACAAGTTAGAGAGCTATTGGTTACCTTCTCCTGCTCCATATCATGATAATGCCAAAGCAACATGCAGGGCCATCATCAGGGGGGACTGCAAGGACATTTGCCCCAGGCCTGGAGAAAGAGGTGGCCGCACTGATAGTCTCCGTAGCTCTTCAGTAGCAGGTTTTGGCAGTATGCAACCACCCATACCTGCCTCTGTAGAGCTGTATCAGGCGGGATATCAGCGAGCCAATATGCAGGGAAGGACTCCTGTACATCAGCCCGCTGTGAATTATAACTGCAGGTCTGCTGCTCTCCACTTATACGTGACATCACATGGGGGGGGGGTAAGAGCTTCATGGCCTGTTGTCGGTCCCACAAGTTCTGTTAGCGGCCCTGACAACATGGTTTTTTATATTTCTGTTTACCGAAACTGTCCATAGTTTTTTACCTGCTGTGTAAATTCACATTAATTAATATTTAATTTGCTTTGTGCTTTAACCTACTCAGGGTGTCCCGAATTTGCTTCAATTTACTGTCTGCGATGGTGACACAAGGACCAGATTGTGCCAGAAGTGTTTTGAGCCATTTTGATTTCAATAACAAGTTCCTCCCCGGATTGTTGAAAAAGAGAGATAGACAGGTAACAAAAGCACTGGCTAGACGTGAACACTTATGTTTTGAGAAGGAAGAAAGAATATTTTTACTTCCTAACAACCAACGTCTCAGGTTTTGTAGATCTCAGTAGCCTGAAGCTTTGTACACACTGGAGTTTCGATTATTGTTCCAGCCCCATGATTACCAGCACTTAGTTCAGACTCTTTCACACCAGCCTTAGCTTTTCCACCACTTGTGAAAGAAAACGGTAGCGGTCGTTCGGAAGTCAGTAATTCCAAGTTACTCATTTCAAAGTAACGCAGGAAAAACTCTAAAACACCTAACGCATGCAAATAATATCAACTAAAAAAATAAAAACAAGTAAAAACCTGCACTATACCGAATAAATAATGAAATAAGTTGGCAGGCAGTATTAGGGGAGAGGTTCCTTTTTTAAAGAGAAATAAAGAACATCTGGTACGCGGGCAGGGGGGCGTATAGTGGATTGGATCTTGGTTATGTTTGTTCATTTTTTAGTGTATAATAAATTAATTGGTTTTCTACCTGTTTGTGACATACTGCACCAATGTTTTCTTTGTTCTCTGTTTATTTCTATTTACATGGGGCAGAGGAATGAATCACCGAGGATGAATACTTTTTTTTAAAAAAAAGGAACCTCTCCTATAATACTGCCTGCCAATTTATTTATTTATTTGGTATAGTGCTGGTTTTTACTTGTTTTTGTTGTTGATATTATTTGAAAGCGCTAGGTGTTTCAGAGTTTTTCCTGTGTTACTTTGATTGTTGTGGGTTGGTAGAGCCCATTTCTTTAATATCTTGACTATCCGTGCTGGATGCTCTTAAATTATACTCCTTACACACGTTTCAGATCACAGCCCGGTTCTTCTGTCGGTTGCTGTTAGGAGTGGTGTTTTACTGTAGCATACGCAGAACACGAAAGTGGGCGCAATCCAATCTAGACACATGGAAAATCGGATGTGAGCATCCAGCCATTTGTTATCACCACCATCTTGAATAGATGAATTTGCTTTACCACTGTTGGTTTAAAGAACCCTTCTCGTCTTGATGGTGTAAACTTCTTTCATCTATTTGATGCTCTTTATTAGGCCAGGCCAACCTGTGACTTTCCAGGTGTTCTTATACTACGAGTCCCGGCATGCTTTGTCAGGTATCCATTATACCCGTGCCAGTAAAGCATGCTGGGAGTCATAGTTTTACAACACCTGGAGAGCCACAGGTCAGCCAGGCCTGCTCTATATTATCTAATAATATAGATTCTGTACATTGCCACGAAGAGCCTTTGCTTGCTGTGTCTGAAGATTTATTAACTCTCCCTTTCCATTGCAGGGAAGACCAGACGTCCGTATGGCATATATCCAGTTTGCTTTGTCCTTCCTGATTTGTGGTGATAATACCACCATTGTTCAGGTTCTGGATCTTAAAGGTATTTTATATTGCAAGTTTATATTATTTGATTGTTATATTTTTTAGCAATTAAGTGTGCTGTTACTACTCACTACAGCAGCGGTTTCCAACCCCGGGGTCGTCACAGGGCCACACACAAGGCATAGTTTTTTGAACTTTAAAAAAAAAAAAAAAAAAAAAAATAAAAAAAATATTTTTTTTTTGTGTATTTGTTTTGCAAACAACTTATAAGTATTTTTGCAGTGACCTAAATAATAAATAAGTTGTTTGGTCCTACTTAATAAAAAAAGACTCCTCAGTGTTATTTTTGTCATAGGGGCGCCTTGATAAAGTTATTGAGACATTATTGAGAGTTTGTAAAACACTACACTACAGAATACATCCTGATGGCTAAAGGCATTGGGCCAGATCCTAAGCTACGCACGCTCGCGATTTTACGCTAGCGGTTGACGTAAAATCGCCCATCTGTATGTACTGCGCATGCGTGCGGCAGATGTTACGCCACGTAACTCTGAACGTACATACCATCAGCGTAACTACGAACGAAGGGGCGGGTTCACCTGTAGTTATGTTTCGTAGGCGGAGGGAGGCATTTAAATCGCACAGTATGGGCCGGATTAGGCCGTTACGTGAATCCATTACGTACGTCAGTTCTTACGCTTTGAAAAGTTAAGGAAGGGGAGTGCATTGAAACTACAATAGCGTAAATATGCTACGCGATGTAACGTAACAAGCACTTAGGTCTGGATCTACCCCATTGATCTTTTTTAGTGTGATTAGCAGCAATGTTAATTGCTTGTTAAAATCTTAGATTGTTGTGTAGTACCTAGTGAAAATTGCTAGGTGGCGCAGTTACCTCCGCTCCACAGCCTCAGGCTAGAGCTGTTCTGTTTTTGTGGTTAATGCACTACTCTGCTCTGGACCAGAAGACTCTCATACGCTTGCCAGTTATGCACAGAATGCAGTGCAATAGATGCTGCGTCCAAGCAGCAACAGGATCCAGCGAAAGAACCCATGCTTATCGTACAGTAAGGGCTTGGTTAGCTCTTATGTACGATGCAGAATAAGTAAGGTTTATAGTGTGGTCCAGGTTCAGATCGAACACTTTACATAATATGGTGGTTGCTTAAATCCAATTAAAAGGCCAATCAATAGGTACTTTGCAAGGCAGGCCTATAAACTGATGGTGCATCTAACTAATGTACTTGCAGACCCTTAATAATAATAATAATAATAATAATGATGTAATATTGGTCTTCTTAAATATTATTTTTGCATTGACGTATTTTTAAACCTAAGACAATCTAATTTTAGCTGCTAAGTATTAGGGCTTCTGTATCTGTGGATTTAAGTGTTACTATTCTTTGATTTGTCTTTGTAGATTTTTTTGGTTCCATATTCAGCACAGGGCTGAAAGAAGACAGAATCTCCACAATAAATCTCATGCTCTCCCTGCTGCAAACAAAGGTGATGTCCTTGGTGTATGTCATATCTACGAAAAGATAAGAGCATAAATATAATTTAATGACGAAGCATATCTGCTAAGGTTAAAGTGATAACCATAAAACAGCCAGGGTCTCCTCTTCACTCCTACTTCTCCTCTTCCCCTCCTTCTATTCTTTTCTCTCCTTCTCCTTCTCCTCTTCCCCTCCTATTTTCTCTCCTTCTCCTCTTCCCCCTCCTATTCTTTTCTCTCCTTCTCCTTCTCCTCTTCCCCTCCTATTCTTTTCTCTCCTTCTCCTCTTCCCCTCCTTCTATTCTTTTCTCTCCTTCTCCTCTTCCCCTCCTTCTATTCTCTCCTTCTCCTCTTCCCCCTCCTATTCTTTTCTCTCCTTCTCCTCTTCCCCTCCTTCTATTCTTTTCTCTCCTTCCCCTCCTCCTCCTCTTCCCCCTCCTATTCTTTTCTCTCCTTCCCCTCTTCCCCTCCTATTTTTTTTCTCCTCTTTTCCTTCCCCTTTGTGTCTAAAAGATTAAAAATGAAATAGCCTTTAATAGCTGGACAGCTGACAGCTAAACTATTGCAGTAGGAATCACCAGATTTTCTTAGCCAGTCAGGCGATCGAGGAAACACAATATCTGCGCTACTGGGAATAAATTGCAACTAATGAAAAATAACAAAAAATGACAAATTATACTATCATTTAAATTCAAGCTGCTTAACACTGAAGGAAGAGAAAGTCCTTCACAAAAAACAGAAAGCAGAAAAATGTATAAGTAAGCGCTTAGAAATAAATATAGATAAATTATAATCCTAAAATAGATGGGAATATAACCATATTAAACAATCTTCACTAGAAACGCTTACTGAGATTTTGTGTTTACTCTAAAGTAATTGATGTAAACTCTAATAAAATATAGAGATCTATCCAAAATACAGATATACAGTCGCAGTAGTCTAGAGGCGATAGAGGAATTGAGACCAGATCTAAATGTAAGAAATTTTGGCGATGCAGAAAATGTCTGTTTCAATACAGCGCATGCGCACACACAAGGCTTCCTCCTCCCGTGTGAGGGCATTGCATACTGCATGCATTTATTTATTAACAGGTTTTTATTTAGCACCAGCAGTTTATATAGCGCTTTACGATTTTAACAAGACTGGGTGGTAACAGACAGACCTGGAAGGTAAGAGGGCCCTGCCGGCAAGTATAGCGTATACATGAGTGGTGGATTTAAATTGTACATTAAGAGCTTGGTTCTGGGCTTGGAAGTCCTGTACTTCGGATAGTGGATTTCTGTATCCAGCCCATGTTTTGCGATTCTTAGTGGAGCCTGTATTGATGGACATAACACCCGTCCAGTCATTTCACTTCCTACCTGCTTTTTGTATCTGAGAACCTATTGTGGTTCCAGTGCTGATATGTGTCTAAGGATCTCCACCGGGCTACCAGTGACAGGTGAGCAGCGATGTGGCCCAGTGGTTAGCACTTGTGCCTCACACTGCCAAGGTCATGAGTTCAGTTCCTGGCCTTGTCTGTGTGGAGTTTGTATGGAGAGAATAATGTGTCTTTTACAAACGTCTTCATTTTTTTTCATCGTCTTCTAAAAGTGATTTGCTATTTATTTATTTTTTTCCTTATTCAAGGTTGTTCAGAGTAAAGTGATTACAAAGACCCAGAAAGTGCGCTTTTTCACTTCAGTGATCCTAAATCACATTGCTTCCCTCTACCGCTGGAGCGGACTTGTGGATGTGAGCACGAAGGACGTCCAGGTAGAGTGCTTGTCAGTCCTTAGTGTTTGTATATTGCACTAAATATGGTGATAAGTGTGATTGTAATGAGACAATGGGTAAGCACATTGGAGTGATTTCACACCTCTGAAACCAGAACGATATGATGTATGTATTCTTTTTAATATAATTGAACTGTGGCTTAAGAAGTGCCGATTATGGGGAAACCACAGACCCCTGGGATAGACCAGGCTGAACAGACCGTCAACAATGGCCTTGTCTGTACCAATGCTGAAACGCTTGCATTGAGCAGTCACAGTGCTATGTCCAGGGCCTCTGTTGTACTGCACATGAAGAGGGGGATTTAAATATGGTTTTCCTACCCCATCTTTTTCCCCATATTCTCTCCAGCTCCCTCTTTCCTATATACCTCACTATACAACTTCTCCGTACTGCTCCCTCCACGACCTCTCACCCCCCCGCTGTTCTCTCTATAATCCTCTCTCCCCAACCCCCTCCTCATTCCCCTTCTTCATCTTATTTTCCCGTCCCCTCTCTCCTCTCCCCGTCTCTTTACGTACCTGTTTTCTCCTCTTTCTGACAGCTGAAGCTGTCGGAGAGTAATGTCGGCATATTTGATCAATCGTTGCTGCGATCAATGCTCACCCATGCACAGTATCCCCAGCTGCCTCTCTTATTGATCTTTCATGTGATCCGCATTGACTTGAGAAAATGAACATGAAATAAAAAATAAATCGTTCAGACTGAGTAACTGAGTCATTTCTTTTTTGTTTTTTTTAGGATACAAGTGATCCAAAAGAAGCAGGGAAAATAATGATCAGGGAGTTGGTTCATAAATTCCTTACGGACCTCTGTTGCTCTTTAAAATACGGTATCAACTTCTATGATCCCAGCCTTGGGACAGCTGCGAGGTGAGATATGAAGGGTTCCATTATCTTTATACTATCCATGTGAAGTCATTAAGGCTCAAGCTTTATTTTGGAACAACATTGCATGCCTGTAAGATGTATGACCAATGCGTGTTCCCTGCAATATAAAAGGAAATCTTCTCCCTCCTCGATAGGGCCGGTAATCTGGTTCTTCTGCAGTTTCTGGTGGGACTGAAGTCGGCGAGTGAAGATGAGCTGGTTGGGGATTTGGTGGTGAACATACTTAAGGTTTGCCCGGACTTGCTAAACCGATACTTTAAGGAAATACAATATTCCTTCACTCCACGACTGAAGACGGCTTGGCTGGATAATATTAAGCTGCTAAGAAAGGTCAGCATTGTTTACTTTTTAATCCAGTCTGGAAAACATATATATATATTTTTTTTTTGTATGATTAATTATTTAAATATAATTGTTTTGTATATTTTGTGCAAATGATTCATCAGATTGTCACACCATAGTCCTTTACACAGAGACTTTACATATGTGTATTTCCGTCTCATGTGTCGTCGGTCAGTAACACTGTAGCTGTCATCTGGTGGAAGGCTCTGTGCACGTTATAATTATATATCACTGCTCAGGCCACTTTCCAGTAGTTTAACTTCCCGTGCAGATTTACGGTCTTGGTGCGATCGCGTCCACCAGTTTTGGATAGTTTTACAGCAGCGCTTTACAGTATTAAGCAATCATTATGAAAACACGATTGGGTAGTAACAGACGGACTGGGTGAATAAGAGGGCCCTGCTCACAAGCTTATGGTCTATTGGACAAGCTATTCAATCTATAGGACATTGGGGATTGATACATAGGGGGATGTGCTGTATCATACAATGGAGCAGCCATGTTGTATGGTAAAAGTGCTCAGTGCTCTGTTGTTTGATCCAGTCACACTGCAGTGTTAGTAGAAGATCTGATTGGTTGGTGTAACATTTTATTGTGCTATTGGTTTTTACACATTTATACCAGATAAATACAATTGTGAAGCGACGCAGAGATGAGTCTCGATGCTGTAATAACAGATTTGGCGATTACAGAGAGCGCACCTTTTATTTGTATTTAGTTGTCGTTCTTGTTTCCTACAGATCTACGAGGCCCAACCCCCGATATCTGTTGCCTTCAGCACCACAGAGTTTGTCCCAATCCCACGCCTGATAAATATGGTGATGATCACGACCGTCGCTCCAGTGTGTAACAAGACCATGTTCACTCAGGGGCTTAATGTAAGTCCTTGTCCTGTGATCAGATATGCAGGGTCTTCATGTCACCAGAACCTCCACTGTAGATTAAATAGATGGTGGTGAAGGCCAAAGGACTCTGATAGACTTACATTGGGTGACAGAACATCATTTAGGTCTTGGTGCTTGGTTTGTGCTGTGACATGCACTGTCAAGTGTGGGACATTATATAGACAGGTGTGTGCCTGAATCATGTCCAATCAACAGAATTTACCACAGGTGGACTCCAATTAAGCTGTAGGAACATCTCAAGGATGAGCAGTGGAAACAGGATGCACCTGAGCTCAATTTTGAGCTTCATGGCAAAGGCTGTGAATACTTCTGTACATGTAATTTCTTGTTTTTTTTTATTTTCTATAAATTTGCAAAAATCTCCCAAAAACTTTTTTCACATTCTCATTATGGGGTATTGTGTGTAGAATTTTGAGGGGAAAAATGAATTCCATTTTGGAATAAGGCTGTAACAAAAATGTGGAAAAAGTGAAGCAATGTGGAAAAAGTAAAGTGTTGTGAATACTTTCCAAATGCACTTTATATTAAATATATTCCACTGTAACCAGCATGTCTCCAAAAAACATACATTGGTATATACTCTTTCCACTATAGGTGGACCCTGTATTATAGTGACTGTATTTTTAATACTTTGAATGTAATTTGTGTTTTGTTGCTAGTAAAGATTGTTCTGTTGAATTGGATGGTGTGTACATAAATTTGTTTCTCCTGTTTTTGAACATACTCCCAGAATACAGAGATACACCTTCCTAGATCCGTCTTAGGGTAGGCCGAGTGAGAGGGGAGGGTTAGGGTTAGAATTAGGGAATAGAGAGGGGGACTATTTTTTTTTATACTACTTTTCGCACCACAGAGCTTTCGGTGCTCATCGAGGCATAGCAATCGAAATCCCAGCCAGTCCGCAACTGGCTGGGGGGGATCTGATTTTATTGAAAATCACATTTTCTTTGCGGGGACCCACGCCCCCTCTCCTATAGCGTTACGGTTTAAGCGTGTTTAAAACTCGCCTTTTTTTTTGTCACTTTTTGTAGGTACCGAACAAAAGAGTGAAACAAACCATCCTGTCCCTTATGTCCTCTATACTGAAACAGGCCGAGCAGAACATCAATCATTGCCTGAAGGAAGACGTGTGGCAGAAGTCCGACCTCTACACTCCTGCCACCATGGCTGACTTTGCCCAGAGATACAGGGAAACTCTGAGTAAGGTAAAGACGCAGCTTTCTTCTGTAGGAAGTTTGAGATTTGATTTATCCCTGTACCTGCATAATGCAACCTATGGTGTGTTTTCTAATGACTCTTGTTCTATGAAAGTGTGATTTTATCCCTATGTTCAGGGATCACTTTCTGTAAATTTGTGATTTGCACAAGATTTAAACTCTTATTTTTGGTTGCAAAATGTTAAATCACTTATAAACAAAAAGATAAAAAGGACTCTAGTGCTGAATACACACTGGTACGATGACACCGTAACTTGTCATTTATCATGTGATCTGCACGATAATCATTAGAATTACCTGTGGTGTGCACCCAACTTAATCCGTGACTTGAAGTTCAGCCTCTGGATTATATTCCAGGAACGTTCCTTCCCCAGAGCACCGAATGCAGTGCCCCGATAGGTAAGTCTACAAACTACCCAAATAGTTTCCCTAACCCTCCCTTCCCCACAGCCTGACCCTAACCTTCCCTTCCCTGCAGCCTGACCCTAACCCTCCCTTCCCTGCAGCCTGACC
>WWET01005017.1:33220-47411 GCA_011038615.1 Limnodynastes dumerilii
TTTTAAGAAAAAAATATTAATAATTCTCAATTACAATCCCAGCACATGTGTTGCATATAAGACCCTCTGTAGCTATACACTACATTATAGTACACTGGTCTATTGAAAGGTGTCTGGAAAGCAGCCATTTTGCAACTTTATATTGATCTTCAAAATCTACCTGTGCAGATAATGTAATGTTACAAGCTATGTAAAAAAAAACATGAACATAAAGCAGGAAGGAAATGGACTGTTGCTAGAGACTGGTGCTACCTTGGGGGTACTGTTACCCCTCATTGCCATGCAGCTCCACCTAAAGGACATAGGTAGTACTGCGACATCGTTTTGTGTCCTGTAACTACAGAGGTAAACAGACAGAGAATTAGGACTGCAAACGATAGATAGCACCTCCTTCTAAAATAAAACCCACTCCAATATTTTCATATCTGAGAGTGTTCCTTTAATACTTTATAGAGCACCATCAGACTATGTAGTTTAACAGAAAATGTTTCACATCTGTCCCTGTCCCATTGTAGCTACAATCTAAGTTCCCCAACACATACATAGACCAGGGTTACCTGCTAACCTAATACCCATATGTTTTTGGAAGGAAACGGTAGCACCCAAAGGAAACCCACACAGACACAGGGAGAACATACAAAGTCCACACAGATGAGATCTAGTCCAGGAATTGAACTCATGACCTTAGCGCTGTGAGACACAAGTGCTACTCTGAGCCACCGTGCTCTGTAGTCATTTATCTGTAGAATTCCAGTTAATCATTTGGGTAAGACCCCATGATGTGGGTCCACGCTCGCGATAGCTTATGGCAATTGAACCATAGAGAAACATGGTAAATGAGATTAAGCGAGACCTGTTAATATGCAGGCAGGTAAGCAGACCTATTGAACTAGAGTGTGATGCTTCTGGGCATATTATAGTTTCGGAGCCTCCTGTCTCATGGTGGTAAAACATTGGGATGTGACCATATCTCAGCCCTGATCTTCTACATCTTATCCCGCTTCAGGCATTGTTAATGAGAGCGGCATTCGTGATGAAGTCCCGCCCGTCCTTCAACACCAGATCCTCCAGGTGGCTCTTGAATTGCCGGCTACCAAGTTCTCGTGGTTTAAAGTGCAGGTTTGTCTTCAGTCCTCCTACTGACTCTCACACATGATGCAGAGCAGGCCTGGCCAGCCTGAGGCGCTGTGGTCCGGATTCTCAGTTACGTAGTTTTCGTCTTACATACGTTGTTTTAAGAATTGAGCTACTACGCAGCTTATTTACACTATCTACGTACCATTTCTGTACGCAATCTACGTACAGATACGGTCTGTAGATAGCGTCTATAAGCTACTATGGATGAGTAGTAGCTCAATTCTTAAAACAACGTATGTAAGACGAAAACTACTTAACTGTGAATCCGGACCTGTGTTGTTAAACTACGAGTCCCAGCATGCTTTAACTGCATAGCCATAGCTGATAGAGCATGCTGGCACTCATAGTTTCACAACAGCTTGGCCCTGTCTGCGTAAATCATAGGTAGGTTATAGCATAATGGTACATAAAAATGACCACTATCACGTTTGCTTGTTTTAGGAATGTGAAGTCGGAGGGGAAAAGTCTGTGTTTTATCTGCTCCTGAAAATGTTTGCTACGTGCAAGAAAATGCAGCTAAAAACATCCACCAGGCTGCTAATCATTAAGGTACTTCTTGTATTGTGGAACACTGAGTAAGCCTCCTGGAGGAGATATTGTGTACGCTGATCACAAGTCTAGCAGTTACCTTGAAAGATCCCTTGTTCATTCCATAGAGAGGTGCTATATGGTAACCAAGGTAATCTAATGGCCTGTTCTCCCAACCATTTAACCAGAGACACCTTCCTGTTTTTTTCCTGTTCTCGGGTTTTTTAATTCATTAGTAGGTTAATATATAGTTATTATGTGTGATACCTCTGAATTTGTGCATGGGGAAGGCAGTGTATAGAGTAACGTAGCGCGTGGCTTGTTGCCAGGTAACGGACAGCAGGATGGCACGAGGGCTGTCTCTGGGTAAAATAGCCAGGCCATGCATGAGGGAGGGGTTGCTAGGCAACAGCCCAACAACAGTTATGGGCTGGTGAGCGCATGGGCTTTCTAGAAAGTTCAGTAGGAAAGTCGTTGGAGTGTCGGTTGTGGCGAGGGGCCAGTGTGTGTGAGGTGATAGTGTACGACGTAGGTGGTGTGTCGGAGGCAGAGATATCGGGAAAAGCAGCGGAGCTGTAATAATAGAGAGCCGGTGATGACAAGTAACAGGAGAGAGAGAGGTGACGGAGGCAGAGATATCAGGGAAAGCGGCAGAGCTGTAATAATAGAGAGCCGGGGATGACAAGTAACGGGAGAGAGAGAGGTGACGGAGGCAGAGATATCAGGGAAAGCAGCGGAGCTGTAATAATAGAGAGCCGGTGATTACAAGTAACGGGAGAGAGAGAGAGAGGTGACGGAGGCAGAGATATCAGGGAAAGCAGCGGAGCTGTAATAATAGAGAGCCGGTGATTACAAGTAACGGGAGAGAGAGAGAGAGGTGACGGGGAAAGAGATATCGGGAAAAGCAGCGGAGCTGTAATAATAGAGAGCCGGTGATTACAAGTAACGGGAGAGAGAGAGAGAGGTGACGGGGAAAGAGATATCGGGAAAAGCAGCGGAGCTGTAATAATAGAGAGCCGTTCATTACAAGTAACGGGAGAGAGAGAGAGGTGCCAGAGGTGAATGAGGCAGAGATATCGGGGAGTGAGAAAGAGGGGTCTGGAGTAGTGAAAGAGTGACTTTGGGAGGAAAAAAGCACAGATTAAATGAACTCACTAGGACTGTCATATTTGAGAAGAAAGAGAGGAGACTAGTACTGTGTCTTAAACTAACACTTAAAGTGAAAAATAAGGAGAAGTTAACTTTATTGAAGCCAAATGTAAAGAAAAATTGTTACAAAAACATTATATAAGAGAAAAGGTTATATTGTTTAATATATTCATATTATATCGTTATAAATAGTTAGACTTGTCATAATTAAAGGAGGAGTTGTTACACACTGCATATGGCAGAAGCGTGTAATTGTGTCTCTGTGCCTTAGTAAGAATTCCAGTCCCCTGTAGCATTCCTCCTTGCTAGGGAACCTGCCTAATTAACTTACAGCTGGGATTCCCTAGCTGTGCTTTGGCCATGTGCAATCAGCAGCCAATGGGGATGTGGCTCTCCCTTTAAATTCCTGTCACCTGATTGCCTCTCTGCTGGTCATAGCCTCTAGCTTTCAGCTTCTTGCTCCAGCTTCTCTGTCCGTCCTGCCTGCTGTTCGTGATTTCTGTGATTTGCTATTTGTGTGTTTGCTTTCCAGTCTCCCTCTGTGTCTTTTCTGCAGCCTAGCCTTCCCACACCTGACTTCTGTCCTCCCTCCTGGTAGTGTGTGTTTCAGTGTGAGTACCCTGTCTGTCGGTTCTCAGCCTAGCCTGTCTGTTATTACCTTGTGTCTGTCGGTTCTCAGCCTTACCTGACTTTCATCTCCAATGTGTCTGTCAGTGCAATCTCTCTGCATATCACTTTTGCAGATTCTACCATTCATCTCCAGTGTGTTTGTCTGTGCAGTCTATCTGTATATATCTGGATTCCATCCCTGCATTTGTTCTGTGCCACCCACTTGTGTAAGTCTGGCCTTTCCCTGCTTCCTCTCTCCTACGAGTCTGGTTCTGGGAACTGTAACCTGTTGTTGGGGCACAGCCAAATCCAGCCCCACCATCAGAGGCTCTGGTGAACACCACCCGACAAAATAGACTCCGCACCCTGGAACCGTTCTCGTAACATTATGACCAGCCATTATACAGATATGCCAAACTTAAAGCAGAGCACACAGTGGACCTCAATGAACCAGTCTCCTATCAGCTCTGGCCTGTCTGGAACTAGTATGAACCAGTTAGCTGTATCTCCATCTGGTTTTGAAGTCCAGCTCCTTCAGTCACTCCACAGTGAAGTCCTGCTTCTCCGGTTCCAGTTATCCCAGGTCCTGTGTTTATTGTCTGGGTTACTGTAGAGATTAGCAAGTCCAGAACAGCTTGTGCTTACTCCAGGGTTCAGCACAAACCCACTGTCCTATGGGGCCACCTATCACTCCTGACCAGGGACCATCTTTTGAGCCCTCAACTCAGACTAATTTCTGTGTGCCTTCAGTTCCAGTCCGGCCCAAGGAGAAAATAATCTCTTCAATGGAGGATCCTTGTCCTTGCTCCAATGAACTCTCTAATCACAGTTTTGGTAGCCCCCAAAGATTAGTCCAGCTGCCGAATCAGTTCATACATGTTCTCTAACCCTTTGTACAGGGGATGCAGATGCTTTCAACAAAGACAATTCACAATGTCAACACACTGAAACGCATGGCATTAAGACAACAAAATTCTATGCAGAATCAAAATCTCTCAAAGAGATTGTAAGTTCACAAGCAATTGTAGCACTGTCCATATGGCATGTAAGTTTACTAAACCAGTATGCGAGGCCCCACAATATCCAGCATACATAACAATATCCTGGGAAACAATAGTTTTCACAGGTCTATGCCCAATACTAATTAAGCAGAATCTACATAAGTCAGATCACAAAGTATTTGCATTCTGTTAAAGTGCTAAATTTACATAGCCTATTTTCTTTTCTGTGTTTAAAGTAAAACTGTCTCAGGATAGCTTACCTAGATTGCATGTTATTTACAAGTACCAAGTGTTCATGTGAAATTAAAACCACATTCTAACAACACAAACAATAAGTTGAACATCTGGGGGCTGATGCAGAGGAGAAGGGCTCGCTCATGCAATTGCAGGTGATCCAGAACCGAACACAGAAATTTGTGTGCACAATTCACAGCAAAGCCACATCTAGGGCCTCATTCACTAAGCTCGATTTGGCCCAAATCACGTGATTTTGAGCTTAAAAATTCACTAAGCCAAAAATTAAGTATTTTGAGATCGCTGGTCCGCAAATCGCGGTCCCAACTTTTTTCTATTACAAACATACAATGTTTGTAATTCACTAAATGCGATTTCACCGAATCGCGGTGAAATCGCATTGAAATTAAAAGACATAAAATCGCATCTCTAGAGTTGCGATTTTATGTTTTTGTGCCGATCGCGAGCATTAAAACACATGTCTGTATAACAGACATGTGTTTTAGTGCTGAAAAATCCTAAATTCGGCATGTCTGCAACGTGCAGGCATGCTGTAGTCATTGAATTACAAGGATCATCAAAGGTGATCCTTGTAATTCTTTGTTTACAGCATGGATACACTTGTATCCATGCAGAACTGCGCGTAGTGTGTAAAAATCCTAAGTTCGGCATGTCTGCAACGTGCAGGCATGCTGTAGTCATTGAATTACAAGGATCATCAAAGGTGATCCTTGTAATTCTTTGTTTACAGCATGGATACACTTGTATCCATGCAGAACTGCGCGTAGTGTGTGTTAAAAAAAATAATAAAAAAAAATTAAACAAATAAATTAACCCTTTAAAAAATCGAATAAAGTGTTACATATGTAAAAAAAAATATTAAACCTAGCTAACATTACCCCCTACGTGTATGCACTTACCTTAGGAGGTCATCTCTCCTAATCTAAGTGTATAAAACAAAGTGGTACATGTGTATAATAATAATGAATAATTTTTATAACTCACCATTAGCTGTCCGCATCTTGGGAGCCTTCAATTTTCCTTTATCTGAAGTCTTTTTCTTTCTTCTTTCGATGTCTTCTGGGCTGGAGAGGACGATGACAGCTCCTCACCTTGATCGCGACACATTCACACTAAGGGGGCGCTGGTTACATTATGAAGATGAAGAAATTAACAGTAGAGTTCTGCCGCGATGCGATTTGTCACAAAAATATCGTCCTTAGTGAATAAGGCCCTTACAATGAACTGCAGGGTAAAATAATTGAAAAATAAAAGAATACATTTTGTTGCTGCAGTTTGATTGGTTTACCAGTAGGTGGCACTAGCGATTTGGTCATCACTTGACTCCTATGTTTAAACGTCCTAGGTTCTGCGTGACAGTGGTGTGTTTGAATACACCTGGCGGGAGCTGGATCTGTGGTTGAGAAACCTGGAAAAAGTAGAGCAGAATTCGCAGGAAGTCGTGATTCAATTTCTGGAGCAGGTAAACAATTAAATGTCCTGATTAATGCAAACTTATTTCTTCCCTTCATCCTGTTTTGGGTGCAGTTTATTGCATTTATCATACTATTATCTTTCTGTCTTAGTCCCTGGTGAAACTGGTGTGTAACCCATATCCGTACACTGACAAAGCTACAGATTATGTGCAAGAGGCCTGCACCCTGCAGATCGGCCTGGGGAAGCAGGATCCCGAGACAGTCAGCATTCCCGTGTCACACATTGATGGTTTGTGTTCTGCACTTTATTATACAGGGGGGTGTGATAGGTATAGTATAGTACCTTCAGTTGTAGATCCATTCTGTTACTGCAACTAGATTATATCGTACAGGAGGACTAGAGGAAGATAAAGTTACAGCTGTCATTGGATCTGTCTTTCCACAGTCCGTTATAACTATGTCATGTGATCTTGAGTAACCATATTGGCAAAGATTTAAAGTCCCAATGAGCAGACCAATCGTGTACACACGAGGATGAAGCTGCAGCAGTGTCTATTTTGACACTGATACAGCCAACATCTTACAGCTGTATCAGTGTTGAGTTCTTTCAAATAAAGTATACTTTTTTTTTTCTGGAATGTTCTTATTTCAACAAGGTTCCTGTCCCAATGGTTAAGTTTAGACTGATGGTTGAGAATAGTTAGGGTAAGGTTAGGCTATTAGAAGGGAAAGGTTATGGTTAGGCTGCGGAGAGATGATGGTTAAGGTTAGGTTATTAGAAGGAGGAAGGTTAGGCTGTGGAGGGGTGATGGTTAAGGTTAGGCTATTAGAAGGGGGACAGTTAGGGTTAGGCTGTGGAGAGGTGATGGTTAAGGTTAGGCTATTAGAAGGGGGACAGTTAGGGTTAGGCTGCGGAGAGGTGATGGTTAAAGTTAGGCTATTAGAAGGGGGAAGGTTAGGGTTAGGCTGCGGAGAGGTGATGGTTAAGGTTAGGCTGTTAGAAGGGGGAAGGTTATGGTTAGGCTGCGGAGAGGGGATGGTTAAGGATAGGCTATTAGGGGAAAGGTTAGGGTTAGGCTGTGGAGAGGTGATGGTTAAGGTTAGGCTATTAGAAGGGGGAAGGTTAGGATGCGGAGAGGTGATGGTTAAGGTTAGGCTGCATAGAGAGCACTGTTAAGGTTAGGCTAGATGATGGGATGGTTAGGAGATGTTTTGGGTTAACTTGCAGGAAGGTGAAAACAGTAGTGTGTACCCAGCTTAACTGTCCTCTATCCTGCAGATGTCATGGATATGGTGGACGTCATCGCTGAGGACATTGTGGACCTGGATGAAGATATGGGAACAGTTCTGGATGAGGAGATGGTTCTGCAGACCTTCCCATTCAGCGCATTGGTTCCAGTGACTCTTGAAGCGAGAAATAGGCTCCTTACAGCTTGGAAGGATGGAGACGGTTGGTCTACTGAACGCTATATACAAGAGCGGGATGTAAAATAATGAGCAACCAATTCATATAGTTCAGTGTAAAGTTTGCTTCTATTCGGCCTAGTATTACCCCGCATGGTGGCTCTGCTGCACATTGCCAGTTTGGGGCTCTCTTCTATGCCTGTGCTGTCTATTCCCCAGCCCAATGAACTGCACAAGAACGTGAATTGAATTTCCATGGGGTGGGGGGTGGGGTGGGGGGGGGAGCTCAACCATGAACACTTTTGGTCTTTGTAAAATGCCCCCTTATTAAGAGAGCAGCAATAAGAGCAGGCCAGACCAACTTGCGGCTCTCCAGGTGTTGCGATACTGTGAATCCCAGCATGCTCTATTGGCATATGTATTGCTGAAGCTGACAAAGCATGCTGGGACTCCTAGTTTCAGAACACTTGGAGAGCCACACGTTGGCCACGACTGAATTATTGGCACGTTAACCATGGGGTCTAGGGTGCATTGTGGCAGAAGTTTATACCTTTGGCCCCTCCCTATCTACACTTTAACCTAAGTGGAGGAACTGATTGAAGACACCCCAACATGAGGTCCTATCTGTTGCTCTGGAGTCAGCACACCTATGCTGCTCTTCATTCTTTAGAACTGGTAAAGGCAAATTTTGACACCCTAGTTGTTGTGAAACTACAACTCCCAGCATGCTCCAACAACACAAGTATAGCTGATACCCAGCAAAGCATGATGGGACTTAGTCGTTAGTAGTTTCGCAACATCTGCAGTGCTGCATCTTGCCTATGTCTATCTAAGAGGCCGCTGGTTTATGGACTTTATAGGGGGGGGGGTCAGGATCTCAGGAGCTGATTGGTCAGATTGCTTGAACATCAATTCAGCAGCTTTAATTACAACTACGCTGAAATGAATTGACATTGTGTTCCCTATGAAGTGCTGCCTTGTCCAGCAAATACAGCAATCAGCTATTGTCTCGTGCATTAGGGCCCCAGGAGTCCTGTGCCCTCAGTCTGAGCCGACAGGTCGTCTATCAATACCTGTTTCTCTTTTCTTTCATCTTATTTAGTGATCACTACTAACCATGGGGCATAGGGGGCGCTGCAGCAGGAGCTGCACTTAATAGTTTTGTATTGAGATGCAGATATCTTGTATCTGAAAATGTTTGTCAGTTATGTGTTTATACAGATGTCCTGTGGATGAGACTGTATGTTATATTCCATCATTAGTATGACTGGGATTTCTTTTCCTCTTAACAGAATGTGTAATAAGTTACATGTTGTCCACTCTGATGGAGATACTTCATAGCCAACGGGATGTTCTCGCCCTGTGCCTGACGCTTCAGTCCTATGATAAAGAATTACAGGCCATGGACATGGCTTCTGCTCTGTACAATCCACTGCAGAGCTTTTATAACTACTACAGCTTGTGGCTACCAGAGACCGCTACAGAGAGTCTAGTAAGTGAGACACAGCTGCGTTGCTGATAAATACCGGATTATGTACCCTATACATGGCGCTATAAGACTTGGCGACAGATTTACTAAGCTGCCGGTTTGGGGAAGTGGAGATGTAGCCCATAGCAACCAATCAGATTCTAGCTGACATTCTCTAGTATGTCATAGGAAAGTGAGAGCTAGAATCTGATTGGTTGCTATGGGCAACATCACTTTTCCAAACCTGCAGCTTAGTGAATCTGGCCCTTGAACTGTTGCTAAAATAGGTGACAATGCTCCTTATGTCATGATGCCATACTGCATACATACAACGTGATTATTATCGCTAAGGTTCTGCAGCACCGTACAGGTAACACACTCCACAGAAACGATAAGAATACGGACACGCTACAGTCCTGATACACAGACAGTGCATGTGCTGTCGATACGTGTGTAAAAGTGGGATGGGCTGCACGCAATCCAAAAGCGCACACAGCGGAGCCTTAGAATGGCGACCATTTACGGCTTTTAGCATACGGGCATATAACAGCTAAGTTCTATGGACCGGATTCACATTTAAGATTGGTATACATATGGTAGGCTCCGCTGCGGAGGCTATTGTACGTATTTTGTGATTTCAGAGGTCCCCATGTAAGAGAGCAGGGCACATGCAGGGCTCCTACCCTAAGTATGCCGCATGGAAACCTTTCCTTGTGTGATACTGAATGCATCTACCTGTTCAGATATGTTACCCAAGCTACTGGGGGGAAAAAAGTTTTAAGACAATGTACACTTCAGTTTTAAATATTGACCCTGATTGTGTTTATAATCCTTTGCATAATCCTTTCAATTTCAGTGCTTTTTTTTTCAGTGCTGGTTTAAGCTGGCCAAATGCTAGATCGGCCTGATCACCCAATTATCGGCTTCACACCGCATGGCTTCGGCTGATCCCTGTCTCTACTACTCGCTGCAAAAGGAAATAAGGGCACTACACGTGTGCAGTACAATGTCACTGCAGACTTCAGAATGTATCGTGAATCTGGGCCAATGCATCTACCTGCTCAGATATGTTACCCAAGATAGTGGGGGGAAAAAAGTTTTAAGACAATGCACACTTCAGTTTTTAATGTTGACCCTGATTGTGTTAATTATCCTTTGCATAATCGTTTCAATTTCAGTGCTTTTTTTTTCAGTGCTGGTTTAAGCTGGCCAAATGCTAGATCGACCTGATCACCCAATTATCGGCTTCACACCGCATGGCTTCGGCTGATCCCTGTCTCTACTACTCGCTGCAAAAGCCGCTGCTGCAGATCTATGTACTGTGCTGCTCTGACAGCTTTGGAGGTACACTGCAGTATAGTACATAGAGTAGTAGAGAGCCCCCCCCTTTCTTCTACCAGGATTATCGGTCCCAGCAGGTGAGGTGTATGGTGGCGATAATGGGACATTTCATTGGCGGCAAATTGTCCTGTTTATCGGTCCACCCTTTGCTGGGATCAATTAATCGACCCAGTGTATGGCCAGCTTTAGATGTTGCTATGCTGCAGATGAGTCACTATTTGTCTATGCGTCTAGTTCACAGCACAGGTGAAGGGTCATAGTAAGGAGGTGGCTGCGCAGGATGAGGGCTCCTCGTATAACTGGCTGCTGAAGAAGACCTTTGTCAGTAACTGCCCTGACAGTGACTCTGAGGAGCTCCTGAAAGACTCTATTTCCCGGATCCCGCTAGAGGATCTTCTGCTGTCCGTGCAGCATACCCTGCTGTGTCTGAAGACCACTGTGGATCACTTCAGCAAGGTGACTGATAACGTTATGTAGATGTTTAATTTAGTATTAAAAAATACCTATTCCATAATATAAGTCGTGACACATGAATAGTGAGTTAAAGTGTTTCTGTTGCTATACAAAGTGTTGCATATCTAGAAAGCCTCCTATTTTTAGATTTAGTTTGCCGCTATGATCTGTATTTCGAAAAAGAGCGCTTTACGGCAATAAGCAATGAACATCGTCCATTTCCGACGGTCTATGAAGATCCTGAGTACGAGTATTGGCCGTTTTAAAAATCCTTCCTAACCATTTTGTTGATCAGGCCAATAATCGCTTTCATTGATTGAACATCTATTGATGTGATGTTTTGGTATTGTTCTCTGCGATGTTTGCCTGTGCTTTTAGGAAGTTTGTTTTTGAATCAAGTAAAACCTTTATAACTGATTTGTTTTTCTTTATACAGCATAACAAAGTGACTGGAGCGAGTTTGGTTGATCTCTTTCTGGGCCTTCTGCGTGTTCTCCTGGCCCGTTGCCATGAAGCACAAGCCGAACAGAAACCAGAAAGCGAAGAGAGTCTGAGCCCGGAAACGGAGCTCTTTACAGAAGACAATGTCAGTGTTGTGGATTCTACAGACAGTACGGTAAGGACGCGATTCTTATAGACGCGTCAAAGTGTGAAATCTCCCCAACGACTTCATGCTTTGTCACACATGTAGCTTGTAACACAAATACCAGCCTTTATATTATGATACATAGCTGTCCCCTACTGATTGAATATGTTGTTTAAACTAATAACTGAGACTACAGCTGCCCATACAGCGATTATTGGTCCATTCTTCCAATCAGGTGATGGGACCAATTATTGCTCTAGTGTGTGGGCAGGATGGATTTCTAAAACCCCCAGATATTGGTCCATCATTTTATAGTTATTCTCTGCAGCAAGCTCCTGGTAAAGACTATTGCACCTAGCCTCTGCTGTGTGTAGTGCAGCTATCGGGACCTTTCCCTAGGGAAATAGAAATAGAGACAGCTGAAAGCTCATTTTTGACTGTCTCTATTTTGAAAAGACAGCCATTTGCATTTTTTTTTATTTTTTGTTAGAATGCGTAAGTATGCCGATTGGTATATTTACCCATTCATTTTTTGGAAGCTGCCCGCTAGACCCGTCGCACACCCCACCGGAGAGGTGAGTAACCTCTCCAGGGACTTTTAGGGTTAGGCTCTGGGAAGGAAAGTTAGAGTCAGTCTGTTGGTAACGAGTCAGGCTGCGAAGAGGGAAGTCTTGGGGTCAGGCTGCGGAGAGGAGAATGTTAGGGTAAGGGTTGGGAATGGCTTTATACTCCCCTATCGGTGTAGTGTCTTAGGTCTGCAGGGGATCGACTGCTTTGCCTCTTAGAGGCAAAAGCAATTGATTTCCCAGCCAATTCTGAACCGTCTCTGCAGCGAGCCACACCCATTTTATCATATGGCTCTCCAAACAATTATCAGCTGCAACCTCCTGATATTGAGTAGTGTGCGGCTATTTTCAGTTACTTGTACTTCATCCTCCTGGGTCCGGAGTATCCCCATCTGTCTGACACCAGAAATATTGGCAAGTAATAAAAACTCTGTATTCTGCAATAAATGCAGGGCTTCCATTACTAAATTACTGCTATACTTGCCGGAAATTATGGAGTCAGACAGATGGGAATAGTCCAGCCGGGAGGTGGAGGTGCCCCACACTACCGACCAGAGATTCTACAGCCAGCGAATTAGCTAGCTACCCAGGCTTCCTGCCAAGATTGACAGGAGTGTGCAGCCAATCAGTGCAAAGATTGTCTGTTAAGCTTCCTGTCAGTCAGCTGCAATGGCCTCTTTAGCCAGAATTCTTGGTCCTAGCAGGAGAGTTGTGTGGTGCCGATACTGGGACCATTCCCAAGGGGAAAATCATCCCCTAGCATACAACTTCACCGATTCTATCAAGTGCACCAGGTTTAGTTACTAAGGGCTGGATCCAGACTTAAGTAAGTGCTTGAAATGAGTTTCTTTTGGGCTAAACCATGTTGATTGCAGGTGCAGTCAAGGTAATTGTATTCTTTGCATGCAGGGATATATCTTTGAATTGCTTACTGCACACAGATTCTGACCAGCTTTACTATCACACTGTTATTTAGACTTGGGATAGGAAACATCACCTCTCAACTCTAATACTGTTTGCAGCAGATGAAATATAATTCAATACTGTTTGCAACAGATGAAATATGACTCACCTGCAATCAACATGGTTTAGCCCAGGAGTAACTAATTTCAAGCAATTACTTAAATCTGGATCCAGCCCCAAGAAACTAGCAGCCATGAAGTTTTAGAGGGGATACAAGTTGAAAACAGGAGCAATTACCTAACTAATGAAAACATGCCTGGTTTTTATAGACCAATGACTTGCTCGTTAGCTTTTTTTGACCACATGACCTGAATGTTTACAATTGGTTTATGGCTACCATCCAATAGAACAAGGAGATTATTCCCAGTTTATTGTCCTTTATAGGACCTTTTTATTGATGATTACTACACAAGACTGGGGCAGATACGGTGGCTCAGTGAGTAGCGTGAGCTACTTCATAATGTACTGTTCATTAACATGCTATACTTTGTATTACTGATGTTCTGCCTCCGATTGCCACAAAATAAAAAGAAAAGCAAAATAACATGGTAAATCTAAAATAATGTTTGCAAAAGCCACATCTTAATGAAAAGACACCAAACCTGTATTTTTTCACATAATGGTTTTTTTCTTATTTAGATCTTGGACGCCATGTTTTCGGTAATCTTCAAACACCCCATGTTGGAAAGTTGGTTCTTGGCCTTGGAAAGCCAGTCCCTCCCTCTGCACAGCTTAAAGCCGGTCTCTGCCAAGCTACTGTCCTCTCACCTGAACCATGGTATAATACAATTATTACAATTCAGTGCCCCACTGCTACAGCAGACCTGCAGTCTTCATCTGGTGGCCAAATATTTTGATGCCATTTCGGTCAGTCTCCTGAAAGAGCTCAAGTCTCCTAAAAAGTCTGCAAAGAAAATCTCCCATCCGCTGGAAGCTTTGGAGATCTTGCATCCTTACATGGACGCCGCCAGGTTGAATGAAATTGCTTTAAAGCTCTTGAAGCTTCCTGAACAGTATCTTCTGGAGGACGGAGGGGGTTCCAGTGGTCAGCAGCTTAGCGGTTATGGTGAAGCGTTGGTCCATCTGCTTAATGATCGCCACCAACAGAAACAATGCCAGGAGGATTTGTCTTTTTCAGTGGAGCATGTCAGAGGCGTAGGACATCTCTTGTCAACATCGGCAGGTCCCAAGCTAGAACCTGTCCTCTGCAATGCTCTCCAGAAGGAGCCCGCGTTTGCCCATGTGGTTGGAGTCGACGTTCTTACCCACTGTCTGCGTAAAATGACCGACACCTCACTGGCCGTCGCGTCTTTGTT